>BHFT01040328.1:0-45794 GCA_004320025.1 Laticauda laticaudata
GATGGCAAGCTTTTTTGTCCGTTTTACATCCTCTTTGCATCCGTTGGTGCAGTGTGACATGGGCTTTAGCCTGATGGGTTCTTGAATCCAAGGTTTATATCAGGAAACCATATAAAAGCAATTCGGTCATGGTACAAAACCTGCAACTTTATGTACCTATATTAGATGCATGCATGATTAGATCATCACAATAACATCATCAGAACAGAGTTGGAAGGGGCTATGGAGGTCTTCTAGTGCAGCCCCCTGCTATAAAAGGAAACCCGATAGTATATAGGCCCTATACCAGTGATAGCAAGCCATTTTGGTGTGGTGTGCCGAAAGCATGTGTGTGTGTGTCAGCACCCACAATGCAATACATGTGCAACACCCCCACCCCCTTATCTGCTTTGTGCATGCATGTGCCTCCTAGCTGATTTTCAGCATGTTTAGGGCAGTTTTTGCCCTCCTGGAGGCTCGAGAAAAGCCTCTGCAAGCCTCGGAAGGCCGAAAAACAGGCCCGTTTCACAGCCCTGCCAACTCTCACGGTTCTGCCATGAGTCTCATCATTTTTTGTCATTTCTCACGGTCTCACGACAAGGCTCCTCAATCTCATGCCGAATTTAAAACACTTTTTTTTTTTTCAAATTTGGGGGTCGGCTTATATGTGAGATCGGCTTATATGTGAGTATATACGGTAATCGTTTTTCTTCGTGTCTGTCCGTCATTTTGAAAGGGGAGTAGGCCCTGNTTACAACAGGGAACACAAATAAAACATTTAAATAAACTGTTAATGACTTTCCTCGATGGAAAAGGGGTTTGTTTAATCTTGATCGGGAAAGAAATAGAATCTCACTATTTTTTATAGAATCTCCAGATTTTTTTTCATGGGTCTCCAGATTTTCCTTTATCAGGGGTTGGCAGGTCTGCGTTTCAGCACTTTCGGTATTTCTGGAAGGCCCGTTTTTCGGCCTCCTGAGGCTGCAGAGGCTTCCCTTGTGATTCCAGGAGGGCAAAAATGGCCTCAAACGGGCCGAAAATCAGCTGGGAGGCACGCACATGCGCAGTGCAGATGGCTGGGGCTCACATGCCCGCACAAATGGTTCTGCATCCCACAGATTCCCCATCACGGGCCTATACCATTTCAGACAAGTGGCTGTCCAACTTCTTCTTTCAAACTTCCAATGTTGGAGCACTCAACTTCTGGAGGTAAATCGTTCTACTTCTTAATTCTCCTCACTGTTAGGAAGTTTCTCCTTAGTTCTAGCTCAGTTCTCTCCTTGATTAGTATTCATCTGTTGTTTCTCCTCTTTCCTTCTGGGACTTCGGGGAAATAGTTTGACCCCCTCATCTTTGTGGCAGCCCCTCAAATATTGGAAGACTGCAAGAGAAGATGACCAGCAGTGAAGGAGATAGATTAGCTTATCAGGGTGATGGGGGCACCAATTATCATTAAACACTGAAATAATAAAATCTGCCAACCTTAAAAATGCCTCAAACCTCTCTTTTTAGGGAGACCCCCATCTTGCAAACTGGCTAATTAGGTGCCATCAGGTTGGTGTTGTTGACTCTTAGCAACCTCACAGAGGATTTCCTCCATGATCTCAACCGATCTGATCCTTCAGATCTTCCAATGGTGGCCTCATCATCACCATTGTAACCAAGTCCCTTGTTGCTTACCTTTCTCTTCTCTTGCCTTCCACCCAGGGGTGGGATAGTACTGGTTTGCCCAGCTCTATAGAACTGGTAGCTCTGAAGAGCAGCAGACAACGAAATGATTCTGTTTCTGCTGCTGTTTGGCCCACCCGCCTGCCCAGGCTTTTACCTGACCTTTATTTCCTGCTTTGTCAACCTCAGCTGCTTTGTGTGGCACCGCTGAGGTTGAAAAAGTAAAAATGTGCTTTTTGAAACACACACAAACCGCTACCTCAACGCCCAATCCCACCACCACCCAGCACAGATAAATTCCGTGGCCAAAACACTAACTAATTAACCCAGAACCAAATGCCTGCAGACAAGACACTATAAGAACCGAACACTGCACCCTGAACTAAACGTATTTGACAGCCAACGGCTTCCACAAAAACAAAATCACCAAGCTGACCACAAAAACACACCAAGACATAATAGAGACTACGAAGATCACCGACCTATGGAACAGCTGTCCTGCCCTACATAAGAGGTACTACAGATAAAATCAGTAAGATACTACACAGGCATCAAACCATCAAAGACTGCCTTCAAAACAGACCGAAAAATAGCAGCCATCCTTAGACACCCCAAAGACAAAACTTGACTTGAAAACAAGGCATATACGAAGTTCCTGTGCATATGCCCGGCACATACATTTGGACAGACACATAGAAGAATACAGTACCTGCCTGGATGAACAAAAATGCAGTAAAAAGCTGGAACACACCTCCTCACTAGTCCAACACATGAAAACCACAGGTCACAACAATAACTCAATGGCCACTACGCAAACCAGCCACTATAGAAAACCCCCAACCCGAATCATCAGAGAAGCCATAAGAGACTTGAAAAAAGACTGAAAGCATCGAATAGAAGAACTGATGCCCAGCAGACTGTCAATCATTTGGAAGCCTGCACTCTCAAATAGAAAGATTCCAACCACAAGCCAGGCACACACCTGCGCACAAACAGACCTCCTCTGATACTCCACTCAAACAATACCCAACAGGTACCCAGATGAAACCTGGCTTCCTAATAGATATAGCCGTTCTTTCACGCGAAGCCAAAGACAAAACAGATCAGAAGAAACCAGAAACACCAATCAAAGCAAACTCACAAGTCCAATAAACACAGACCAAGATCCCAACCAATCAGCGATGTTGAAAAAAAAAAAAAAGCCATCCTGGCAGCAGCAATAGGCTGCCCTCAAATTTAAAACCAATGGCTGTGAGAGCCTGACCCACATACAAACTCCATACAGAAAGCCTGAGATGGCAGATGAGATTTGCTGAACGTTGCTCGCAACTTTAAGAGCACTACAATGATGTGGGATAATACCCTGAAATGACACTGAAAAGCACATATATAATTTGGCTTTACAACATATGTATGTAATCGCAACAACCAAAAAGCAATTATTCTTTTTCTGGATGCAAAAGACTTCAATCAGGTTTATTTGTCTGTGGTTTAGCAGAAATCTCTTTATTTTTCCACAAAATGTGAAAAAGCATCAGTTCAAGAAAAGGTGGAGGGAGGAAGGGGGAGAGAGAGAGAGAGAGAGAGGGAGAGAAGGAGAGAGAGAGGTAGAAAACATGCACACAAACTTTCTGTAATTTCATTGTCATGAGAATAGAGTTGGAAGGGAAATTGGAGGACTTTTAATGTAGTCCCCTTCTCAAGCAGGAGATCTTATACCATTTCAGACAAGTGACTGTCTAGTCTCTTCTTAAAAGCTTCCAATGTTGGAGCATTTACAACTTCTGGAGGCAACTGATTAAATTGTTCTAACTGGCAGGAAATTTCCTCCTTAGTTCTAAGTTGCTTCTCTCCTTGATTAGTTTCCACCCGTGGCTTCTTCTTCTGCCCTCAGGTGCTTTGGGGAATAGCTTGACTCCCCCTTTTCTTTGTGGTAACCCCTGAGATACTTGAACATTACTATCACATTACCCCTAGTCCTTTTCATCAAAATAGACATGCCCAATTCCAGCAATCGTTCTTTGTATGTTTTAGCCTCCAGTCCCCTAATCATCTTTGTTGCTAATACTTCAGCTGATTTTGATTCTATGCCTCCTTTTATATTACCAAGGATTGAATTAGCTCTTTTTGGGGGTGGGGGTGGGGGGGCGGGGGCTACAGCTGGCTCACATTTCAGTGATTGTCCCCTGCAAGGTCCCTCTCCCAGGTACCATTTTTTGAGCCTAAACAATTTGTCCCCCGAAACAACAACAACAACAACCCTATAAGGAAACTGAATAAGGAGAGATTTAACCTAGAAATGAGAAACTTTCTGACAGAACAATCAACCAATGGAACAGAAGTTGCCCTTGGAAGTTGCCATTTCCTGAGACCTTCATAAAGAGATTGGACTGCCATTTGTCAGAAATGGTGTGGGGTCTCCTGCTTGAGTGGGTTGGACTTTTTAAACAGATAACAGGTAGAGTTGGAAGGGACCTTGTAGGTCATCTAGTCCAGGGATCCCCAACCACTGGGCCCTGGACCGGTACCGGTCCTTGGATCATTTTGTACCGGGCCGCAAAGAATGAATAATCGTGATTAAAATATATATATTTATATTAGCTAAAGCTAAGAAGCCCTTTACTGTTGGGGAAGAATTGATTTTGCCGGTCCTTGAAAAAGTGTTTCTGCGTGAAACTGGTCCCTGGTACAAAAAAGATTGGGGATCACTGATCTAGTCCAATCCCCCACCCAAGCTAATCATCCTGGTTACTCTTCTCTGTACTTTTTCTAGTCTCAACATCTTTTCTATAATGTGGTGAACAAAACTAGATGTTGGTTGCCCCTGCATGGCCTCATGGGAGTCTGACAACCAAGCTTCAATTCAAATCCCATCAAAGGTTATAAAACCCAGGCACTCTCAGCATATCATCCCTTCCTTCTCTTTTCCTTCACCTTGGAGCATGTGATCGTCCTTCTTTGGAGCTTCAAGCCATGTGGTCCNACCTTGGAGCATGTGATCGTCCTTCTTTGGAGCTTCAAGCCATGTGGTCCTGCTGTCCACCATTAAACCACCTTCCTCCAAACAGCCTCCATGTTTCCAGTGTCTTTTTCCCCACCTGGAACTGAAGCCAGAAGGATAGTTCTTCCAACAATATCACGGTCCCTCTCACCCAAGGTTCCTGCACTTTACAACTCCTTCTATCACTTCTTCTCTGTAAGAATTAAGTCCCGTTATGGCCGTCCCACTAATTTCACCCTCTACCCGTTGGACAACAAAGTTGTCAGCTAGGTTGGTTGGGAACTTATTTGATTTGTCACTTGGTGCAGAGTTAGTTTTCCAATTGATATTCCTGGATAGATGACCTGTATGGCAGGGGTCTCCAGCCTTGGCAACTTGAAGGCTTTTGGACTTCAACTCCCAGAATTCCTCAGCCAGCAAAGCTGGCTGAGGAATTCTGGGAGTTGAAGTCCATAAGCCTTATAAAGTTGCCACGGCTGGAGACCCCTGCTCTATGGTCCCTTCCAACTCTGATTATCTGTATCTTAGGTAGGTGGAGCAGAAAGAGACCGACGAGCCATCCTTGGGTCTCCTTTCCTTTTTCGTTCACGACCCCTCCCCAGGCGTTGCTCGAGGCAAATCCTCCCCTCCTCCCTCTCCCAAAGCGCACTCGCCCCACCCCCACCCCGACCCCTTTTTTCAGGGCGCAACCAGCCCCTTGGAGGGCTTTGCGGCGCTGCGGGGGGACCCGGCCGAAGGGTTAATCCGATAGAGTGGCCGGCTGCTAGAGCGGCCATCCTTGGCCTTTGGCGGTGGGAGGGGGGGGTGTATATGTGTGTGTGTGGTGTGTGTGTGTCGGGGGGGGGTCTCCCTGGCAAGGAGCAGCCCCCTCCCTCCTTCCGCCTTTTCCCCTCCATTCCTGCAGCTCCTTTGCAAAGCGGGCGCCGCTTTCGGGATTCCGCCCCCGCAGTTGCGCGCCGCGGGGCGCAAGAGGACCCGCCTGCCCAAGTGAGTGAAGCCCTCTCCCCCCCCCCAAGAGCGCAGGAACGGGGGGGGGGCGCAAGAACGCGTCGATCAAACAGGCCCTTTTGGAGGAGGGGGGGGGGAAGGAGGAGACCTTGGTGCAAGGCGACTCCAGAGCAGGTGGGCCAAAGCTCAGCCGCCCGGCCCCTCCGTCGGAGGAAGGCTGGCAGAGGGCTGGCCCCGTTGCAACCGGTCTTTCGGAAAGGGGTGGATCCCGATCCCATGGTGCTCAGCCGGCTGGGGAGGGTGGGGGGTTGGAAATCCCATCCCGCTGGGAGGCACCTGCTCCGGGGGAGGGTGGTGTTGTCGTCCAAACATTTTGGAGGTGATGGGATTGGGTATGTTTGCAGAAGATTATCTGTCTGTCTGTCTGTCTACTCTATTTGTCTATTTATATATCCATCCATCCATCCATCCATCCATCCATCCATCCATCCATCCATCTATCTATCTGTGTGTCTGTCTATCTACTCTATTTTCTATCTGTCTGTCTATCTACTGTATCTATCTTGTCTGTCTGTCTATCTACTCTATTTGTCTATCTACTCTATCTATCCATCCATCCATCCTACTGTATCTACTCTATCTATCTATCTATCTATCTATCTATCTATCTATCTATCTATCTATCTATCTATCTATCTATCTATCTATCTATCTATCTATCTATCTATCTATCTATCTATCTTACAGATAAATTAATGGAACTATAGTTTGTTGACCATTGCTTTTCAACTTTGGCCACTTGGAAGACCAGTGGACTTCAACTCCCAGAATTCCCTATGCCAGCCATGCTGACTGGGGGATTCTGGCAGTTGGGGTCGGCACATCTTAAACTTGCTGAGGTTGACAAATACTGGTTTAGACAAGTGTTTCTCAATCTTGGTGTCAGGGCTTTAAGATCCATGGACTTCAACTCCCAGAATTCCCCAGCCAGTATGGGAGTTGAAGTCCACAGGTCTTAAAAGTGGCCACGGTAGAGAAACAATATTTTAGTCAATCATTTATTTATTCTCTTATTTGCTTTGACATAGGGGAGAAGGCTGCACCCCATTGGCAGTCTCGGTGTGAAAGAGTCTTGGCTTGGGAAAGTTTGCCCTCCACCATCCCAAAAGGACTCCCTGGAGAACATCAAAGAAGGAGCATCAAGGAAGTCAGGGCCTGAGATGGGATAAGTATCCCTCCCATGGCTTCCAGCAAAGCGATCCGGAAAGAAAGGGGGGCTCCCTCATCCCTGCACCTCCCAGTCCAGGCTGCTCAAGGAAAGAGAGTCAAAATGGAGGAGAAGGAAACGGCCTGTGCCAGGCTGGCCGAGCAAGTCCAGAAGGAATCCTGCGTCGTCCAGGCCAGTGGCCCCTCCGAAATACCAAGACGGGGGTCCCCACTGCAGATTAAGCAGGAACCGGACGAGGGCTTGGCCCAGCGCTGGGAAGCCCAGTGGCAGAATTTCCTGAAAATGGTGCAGGCCCCGCATCCCGGTTGGGGCTCCTCCCCGTTGCCAGAACTGGTGGCTTTTAGCGATTCCAAAGGGATCCAACCTTCCAGTGGGACGACTCCGCAGGTCTTTGGCTGGAAAGTGAAGGAGGAAGTCTGCGAGGAAGAGATTGGGAACACGGAGGCCCAGAGGCAGCGGTTCCGGCATTTTTGCTACCAGGATGCCGAAGGGCCCCGTGAAGTCTGCAACCGTCTCCGGGAACTTTGCCACCGGTGGCTGAAGCCGGAGAGGCACACCAAGGAGCAGATCCTGGAGACCCTGGTGCTGGAGCAGTTCCTGGTCATTCTGCCTCCGGAGATCCAAGGCTGCGTCCGGGACCGGGGACCGGAGAGTTGTGCCCAGGCGGTGGCCCTTGCTGAGGGTTTCCTCCTAAGACAGAAGGAGGCCCAGTTGGTGAGCGTTGGTCCTGTGTCCTGTTTTTCCACCTTGTCTTGATGCAAGGCTCTTCAAACTTGGCAAGTTTAAGAGTTGAGGACTTCAACTCCCAGAATTCCTGAGCTAACAGGACTGGAGGAGGAATTCTGGGAGTTGAAGTCCACAAGTCTTAAAGCTGTCAAGTCTTGGTGGATCGACCTATAGAGCTTGTGTTGACCTCTTGTAGTTGTGAGGAACTGTTTAAGAAACATTGAACTATGCCCTGAGCCAGGGGCATTGTCAGTGACCCCCGCAAAAAGCTGACAATAATCCCCAGAAGCCCATCAAAAATGCTTATGCATATTTTGTGCCTTTTAGTCAAGTCTTCACTCCTGGCGACTGCACAGACCGTTCCCTGTAGTTTTCTCGGCTAGATTTTTGGAAGTGAATTTTCCTTGCCTCTTTTCTCGGGTCGAGAACAATTTTTCCCCCTCTTCCCCAGGACGTTCAGCTGACTTCATACCGAAGACAGGATTAGAACTCAGGATCTCTTCATTTGTAGCTCAGGGTACTACACTGAACTGACTGTCTAGCTCAGGGGTCTCCAACCTTGGCCACTTTAAGACTTGTGGATTTCAACTCCCAGAATAAGCAAAACTCTGAGGCAGATTCCTCAAAGAATAGCTTTATTGGATATGCCATGTTGGCACAGGCCGGTGAAAACCGATTCTTAGACGTTCCTGAGGTTTTTACCTAATTAAAGTAGAAGTTTTTCACTTTCTCAAAACAAATCAGTCACATGGTCTGATCAGGATACAGCAGGGGTGGGATTCAACCGGTGTTACTACCAGTTTGGTGACTATGTTTTGCGCTCGCATTCTGAATCCCAGTGTCTTCAAGGGCATTTTTGACCATAATACAGCAAGACGGTGGCTTAAGTGAGTATTGCTGTCAGGATTGACCTAATTAAATCATGATTCTCAAGCCAAACTTCAGGAAATTTCAAAGGATTTATTAGAGGCGACATACTGGCCCTGCCCTGTATGAAGCCAACTCTGGCATCCGTAATTTACAGTCCCCTGTGACCCAGTTTCTCCCCTCACTCCTGGATGTGTCATAAATCAGATTCTCCAACTGAATATATTAAATATATTTGAGGGCAAAAGATCGGGTAGTTTAGTTGCAATCTTTTAAAGATAAGAGTTGGAATGTACTTTTGATTTCAAACTGCTGCACTGCTCTCCCAGACCTCCTCCCCCCCCCTTTATTTTTTATGGCAACTATTAAAACAGGTCTAGGAATGTTTTATGAGTTGACAGTTAATCCATTTTATGACCTTTCTTGCCAGAGTTGTTAAGTGAATCACTGCTGCTGTTAAGTTAGCAACACGATTGTAAAGCAAATCTGGATTCCTCATTGCCTCTGCTTTGTCAGAAGGTTGCAAAAGCGGATCGTGCAACCTCGGGACACTGCAACCATCATAAATACATGCCAGTTGCCAAGCAGTTGAATTTTGATCACTTGACCGTGGGGACGCTACAAAAGTTGTGTGATGACCTGCGGCATGACACAAAAATAACCAAGTTACAAAAATAGAAGCAAGTCCCTTTAATGCCTCCAACTTGGCCCCAAAGTCCAGTTATCCTTGGCAGGATATCAAACTTTTAAAACAGTTTACGGAGGGAGTAATTGCAGTCCGCACCCAAAGTAAAGTTAATTCAAAATAAACCCAACAGAAACCACACTGAAGGAATTACTACCACAGGCAAGAATAAGTAATTGCACACTTGTACCAGATAATGCAGCAACCACAGGTGGGAGGATGCCAAAACACAGATAAACTCCAACAAGAATGCACGCTTTGCTTCCAGCAACTTTGCCATGCGCAGTTTGTCCTTTTAACCAGTCCTCACCACTGCAGCCCATGAAGGGGATCAAGGCCCCTTCCTCCCCCGTAGACCATGCCACTCATGTTTCTCCCCTATCCGCTCCTCCCTGCTTGCCCTAGGATGAAGAGAAGAGGGCCTGGGTCTTCCTCTGAAATGCCCATCCGGCCTGTGCCCTTCCCCAGTTTCCTCTACAACCACCAGAGCCAAACTCCCACTCCCTGTCAGCTGTTCCATCACTCCCTCGGAGTCAGACTCCCAACAGGGGCATGATAGGTTGTAAGTGTGAAAATCTATCATAAGGCACCAATTTCAGGGCTGTTGTAACTTTGAATGATCATGTTCTGACCCAGCTCCCCAAACATGACAAACCCACTGTAGTTGAAGCAATGGTTCCTTTAATAGGAGCACCAGCAGCCCTGGCAAAAAGTTTCTCTTTCCTCGCAGGCTAACAAATCAGTCCGGCAGTTAGATGAATAGTCTGCCCCATTTATTCATCTCCACTCCCTGCCTTTTATCCACAGAGCTAGGGTGGGGCTTCGCTAGCAGAGGGGGCTCTTCCGTCCTAAGTATCAGCCCATAGATTTCCACTGCTCTCCTCCCCTCTGCCTTCTGTGCAGCTGCTTGTCAGGCACTGGACCCAGCTGTTCCTCCTCTTCCTCATCAGCCACCTCCAGACCTGGGAGCTGTTGACTCTCCATGTTGACTCTCCATGGCTGATGGACGGCCCAGGCTCTGCCTCTGCCTCTCTCTCTCTGCCAGCTCCATTCTCTCTTTCTCCTCGGAGCTCTCTGGTTGACCCTTGACTCTCAGACACTGTCTCATTTGATTTAGGTGCTGGAGGGGCCGCCGGCCAATAGGCCACAACAGGTCATTAAACGAATGGTTGTAAGTCAAGGACTACCTGTATGAGAATTTGTGGGGGGCCATCATTTTTTTCTTTTGGATGATTTTTTTCTCTTTCTAAATTTCCTATCTAGAGATTTCCTTGTGGTCTCCCATTCCTGGATGATTTCCCCCCCCCCAAATTTCCTATCTAGAGATTTCCTTGTGGTCTCCCATTCAAACCCTAACCTGGTTTGACTCTCTTAGTTTTCCAAGTTCAGCTTAGCGTGGCTAGGTGGCGCTGCCTGCTGCAATACAGTTTCCCAGCGTTAATAAAAGCCAGATTGTCATGTTATATTGTCCAATTGTCCTATTTCTTTGTTTGTTTCAGTATCACGGGTTCCTTTGAATTAATGGGCTGGTCCTTTGTTTGTTCTTTCAGGGTCAGGATTGCTTTGAGGAAATGACAGTGAATCTTCCAAGGATCCATCAAGTCTGCTTGGGGGCCTCTCGAAAGCTAGGTATTGTAAAGGGTGTGGGTTTCCTCCCCACAGTGTCCTAATCTATTGATCGAACAGCTTGATCCACCTTACAGGGTGGTTGTTTTATGGAAAATAGGAAGTAGGAATAAAAATAAAGGTGAGATGAACATCAAATAAATCAACCAACCAAAGTGGCTATTCCATCAGTGGAGGCTTTTACAAAGATCAAGGGAGGTACTAATACCACTCTATAAAGCCTTAGTAAGACCATACCTAGAGTACTGCACTATAAAAAGTCACCACACTATAAAAAAGGTTGAGACTCCAGAAAAAGTGCAGAGAAGAGTAACCAGGATGATGAGGGGACTGGAGACTAAGATATATGAAGAACAGTTACAGGAACTGGGCCTGGCTGGTCTAGGGAAGAGAAGGACCAGGGGAGACAGGATAGCCGTCTTCCAATATTTGAGGGGCTGCCACAGAGAGGAGAAAGGGGTCAATCTAATTTAACCACCACACTGATTCACATAACAATTCTGGCAAGATAGGTCGTAAAATGGGGCAAAATTCACTTTAATTCACTGCTTTAGCAGTGAACATTGTCGGCTCAAATTGTTTTGTTTTTCCACTCAAAAGTTTTTTATTTTTTATATTTCATAAATTGTCTCTTAGTGAACAGCTTAGTTCCAGATTTCTACATTTCTATACAAAGATGACCTTATAATCTTTGCCTTTCATATTCAGTTTCGTATCATATCATTACATATATTTTCTATTCATGTCTTATTTTTTCCATTTTTTTCTTCAAATATTCTCTTCTTAATACAGATTCTTTATACAGTATTTAAAGTTATGTATTCATTTCATATCATATCATTACATTTATGAATTCTATAAATTTTCTCTTAATGTCCTTCACATTTATTCCACATATTTCTATTCATGTCTTAATCTTTTCTATTTTTCTTCAATTATTCTCTTATGTTTTTAATACAAATTTCTTTATATAATTTTTAAAATTCTTATTTCTAATTCAATACTCCCTGTACTTATACTTGTATCTGTCATATTTGTAAATCATTGCATATTCTTGGTTCATTATTCAAACAATTTCATTAGAGTTTCAATAATTAAATTCAAAACGGCTCAAATTGTTGAGGACTGCCTGGGTCAATAAATTGTCTTGGGCAGAAATCAACCACCAGAAATACCGGAAGTTAAAAAATGGGCCTATTTTTCGGCCTGCAAAGGCTTTCCTCAAGCCTCTGGGAGGCCGAAAAAGGCCTCAAACGGGCCCAAAATCAGCTGGGAGGCGTAGTGCAGGTAAGGGGGTGATGGGATGAGAATTGCGCGCACATGTGCAGGGGGCATAAGGGGGCACACACATTGCCTTCTGTGTGTTGGCCTGCACGCAAGCAAGCACACAATTTTTGGCACAGGAACCCAAAAAGGTCAGCTGACACTGGCCTAGATTTTCGGTCAGAAGCACACAAGATCTTCTGTGGAAATGGACATCAAACTGGCCATCCCGCTTTTGTCAACTTTTTGTTTGGAGGCGGTCGTTAAGTGAATCCTGCAGTCATTAAATTATTCTTCTGGTTTGAGGCCAGCAGACGTGACACAAAACTATCATGCTGAACCAAATGATTGCTTGATTTAATAAAGGAGAATATTTGTAGCTTGGGGCTTACGTGAGAGGGTAGGGGGGTCCTTGGTGCTTCTCTGGGCCAGTTGTTTTCTTGCAGACGTCTCATGATCCAAACTAGGTAACATCATCAGAACTACTAGGGAGTGGGGTTCGTTGTCATTTTATATTCTGATGGCTTTCCCTGTCAGTGTTGGTAGAGATGGGCTTCTCAGAGATCCTTAAGTTGGGCTGTTTGCTGTTGGCTTCTTTGGCAGTTTCTTGATTGGGTTATAGTTTACTTGATTGTGGGTCTGATATTAACCTTGGAGTTAATATATATTTGATCTGGGTGCTAATTGCTGGTGGAGAGTATTGGGAATCTTTTTGTCCTCTTTTGGGCTGGTTGATTGTCTCTTTTGCATAGTCTATAGATCCGTGATGGCGAACTTATGGCATGCGTGCCACAGGTGGCATGCAGAGCCATTTGTGTGGGCACACAACCCCCAGCCAAACATACCTGCACTGCGTATGCACATGCCTCCCAGCTGATTTTCTGCCTCCCAGAGGCTCGAGTAAAGCCTCTGCAGCCTTTGGAGGCTGAAAAACAGGCCTATTTCATCACTTCCTGTATTTCTGGAAATACCACAAGTGGCGAAACGGACCCATTTTTTGGCCTCCAAAGGCTGCGGAGGCTTCTCTCAAGCCTCTGGGAGGCCGAAAAAGGCCTCAAATGGGCCGAAAATCAACTGGGAGGCACGCACTGCAGGTAAGGGGGCGGCGGGAGGGGATGTTGTTCATGTCTATGTGTCTATGGAAGGCTGATTTGTCAGAGTGTCAGGCTTCTAAAAATCCGCTAGCGTTTTTTATGGCCTTGTCTTAGGATGGCCACATTTTCCCAATTGAAACTGGTTAAATCTGTTGGTGTGTTGTAAAAGTAAGGAATTTTTATCAGGGTCTTCTGACTGCTTTATTGGCTTTGATGGATGTGTTCTGCCAGTCTTCTGCCTATTTGGTTCTATATCAGGTGTGTCCAACTCAAGGCCCAAGGGCCGGATCTAGCCTGCAGGGTGCTTTGATCTGGCCCACCGGGCCACCCTTCTGCCAGCAAAAACGGAGCTCGAGAGGGCCGTGTGCAGCCCTCCCGAGCTTCATTTTCACTAGCAGAGGGTTGCAGGAGGCCGTTGCAGCCGAAAATGGAGCTTGGGAGCCCGTTTTCACTGGCAGAGCGCTCGGGACTACAGGCACCCCCAACACAAGTGACGTTGAGCTGGCCACACCCACCCTAGCCATGCCCATCCCAGCCCCAAAAGGTGAAGCAGAGCCCTGATGTGGCCCTCAATGAAATCCAGTTTAACACCTCTTCTACAATGGTTGTTGCATTGTCCTTACATTGTATGTTATAGATCAGTGGTTGCCAACCAGTGGAGCGGGGACCACTGGTGGTCTGTGAGAAAATTTTGGTGGTCCGCAGAGAAATGTCACCCCCAAAGCACCCCCAAAGCAATTAATCCAGACTGCGTGGGAACACAAGGCTTGTGTCGCTTGCATTGCAAACAACACGAAATAGCGAGGGGAGGTGGGAAAGGGGAGGGGGGAACTTGCCCCACTCATCCCAAGCGCCTGGCCTGGCCACCGGGCTACTTCTTTCCGCTTCTTTCTTCTGCTTTTGGCTGCATGCAAGGTAAGCAGAAAAAGTCTTTCTCTCCCCCAAACTCCGCCAGAAATGAGTCTTTGGGTCCCTGCAAGGCATCTTGCTCCAGGAGGCTGTGCTGGCATGACAATCTCACAAGGACTCATTTCTGGCGGAGTTTGGGGGGAGAGAAAGAAAGACTTCTGCTGCATCTGCTGTTTTCCTTGCATGAAGCCAAAAGTCTCTCTCTTTCTCTCTTTCCCCTCCCCCCCGAGAATGGAGCTGGAGACGGTATCCTGCGATCCCATATAAAGAATGATTGATTGGGAGGACAATGGGGTGGGGAATTTTCCTGCAGACTTTTCTTGGGGATTTTCCCAGGGTCTCTGGTCCACGGGATTTAAAATTATGAGTTTGGTGGTCCCTGAGGTCCAAAAGATTGGCGGCTCCTGTTATAGACAACTTTCTTCTGGGGTTATTGGGTCTTTTGATCTGCTTAGGATGTTTTGAAGGGCTTTAATTGGGCTCAGATGCTTGTGGTTGTAGGAATCTGTTGGTGGTTTCTGAGATATTCTTGATGTATGGCAGTGTAATTCTTTTTGGGGTAATGAAACCTTTGCAAGAAAAAAAGGCAAGCTCAGAGAGTACCAAGGACTGCTTGGTTTACGTGATTCTGGCTTTTGGCGTAGGTTGGAAACCTGTTTTGCCAGAGTAAACATGCAGATGTCAGACTCAGAGGTAATGAAGACACGGATGAGGTGGAATCTAAAGTGCTTTATTGAAAAAGCCTGGGGGAGTGGCAGAAATTTAATTAAAGGATGATTCATGGAAAGGATAGAATCTTAACTTTTTTCAAATGCTGGAAACACCATCTTCTCCAGCCCAGGAAATGGGAACAGGCACCCAAGCTCTTTGCCTCTTGAAAAAGTTTGGTGGACGGCCATTTTACGATTTTTTTTTAATTTGGCATTTCTGTTATTTACCTTTGTTTATTATCAGCACTCAGAAGCATCTCTCTGAGGCCAGCTTTGTACATTTCCACTGCCTTGCCTTCCTTTGGCAGGTCTGCCATAAATTTCATAAATTTATAAATACATTCATTCATAAATTCATTTGTTTATTTTATCTTTTTTTTTTTAATGGCTTAAACCATTCAAAAGTATCCGGGTTAGTTTAGCTCAAGTTTAAAAGTACAGATGCAATTAAATTAAATAAAAATGATTTTTTAATTTAAAAAAATCTGTGACAGTAAATTAAAATTAGCACACGTGAAAGGTGGAAACGAATCAAGGAGAGAAGCAACTTAAAACTAAGGAGACATTTCCTGGCAGTGAGAACAATTAAACCATGGAGCAACTTGCCTTCACAAGTTGTGAATGCTCCAACACTGGAAGTTTTCAAGAAGAGTTTGATTGGACCATTTGTCTGAAATGGTATAGGATAGAAGTCTCCAAATTTGGCAACTTTAACCTAGTTGGCTGGAGAATTCTGGGAGTTGAAGTCCACAAGTCTTAAAGTTGCCAAATTTGGGGACTCCTGGTATAGGTTTTCTTGCCTGAGCAACAAATTGGACTAGAACAGAGGTCCCCAACCCCTGGGCCATAGGACACTACCAGGCCATGGCCTATTTGCAGGTTGAAGATAAGGAAATAAGCTTGTAAGCCCTTCCTAATGTGGTGCCTATATTTCCCATCCTCCTCAGCAAACATGGGCAACGGAGTGGAGGGGAAGGTAGACATCTTATTTGAACAGCATCGAGTTAGGAAAGGCTGCTGATAAAGTACAGGCAGTCCTGACTGTAATGGGAGCCTGCCCATTACAGTAATATGATCCTAAAATGGGTCATCTACATTGACCTGATTTTATGAACTATTTTGTGATCGTTAAACCACCATGGTCATGAAGTGAAGCCAGTCATTAGGAGGTAAACTGTATGGTTGTTCAACAAATCCTTTGTTTGCTATTGGGTGTTTTTGTCCCAAACTGGAAGCAAGCAGCAGTTTTTGACAAAAATGTTATAAATTGCAATCATGTGACCATGGGACTCCGCAAACAAGTAAATCTGAGCCTATGGCTGAGGTCCCCAACAAGGTCATATTGGGGGGGGGGCAGTCAATGGAACTTTGGAAGAGATCAAATCTATCTGTAATCTTTATGTACACATTCACTGTATCCTTCTACTCTTCTTCCAGCAGGGGGCAGGCTGCTGAATGAACAGGAGCGGCCACCTCTCTGGACCCAAGATTACGTGGACCGAGAATCCACCGGCAGGACATCACTCCCCAAAACCCAGGACAACCTCTCGCCACGGTCCGGATTGGGCAGAATTTCAGAGAACGAGCTGATGAGACCTGAAAGGTCTTTGGGCTCCCTCCCGACCAAGAGAGGCTCCGAAGCGATCCCATGCAGAGTGGGCTACAAAGATATCAGCGGGATCCTTTTCCAGGAGAGGATCCAAGAGAGCCCCCGGCAGAAGCGCTGCGTCGTGCTCCGCCGGCGGATCCACACCGAGGAGCGGCTCTACAAGTGCCAGGATTGCTGGAAGAGCTTTGACCACCGCTCCCACTTCATCCGCCACAAGAAGATCCACACGGGCGAGAAGCCTTTCCAGTGCACCGACTGTGGGAAGAGCTTCAACCGGAACTCCAACCTCACCACCCACATGCGGACTCACACGGGTGAGAAGCCCTACAAGTGCTTGGACTGCGGCAAGAGCTTCCGGTGGAGCTCGGATTTCATTGTCCACGAGCGGACTCACACCGGGGAGAAGCCCTACAGCTGTGCGGACTGCGGGAAGGCCTTCCGCCGCAGCTCCAACCTCACAGCCCATGAGCGGACGCACCGGGGTGAGAAGCCCTACAAGTGCTTGGACTGTGGGAAAAGCTTCACCCGAGGCCTCTACCTGGTTGCACACAAAAAGACGCACTTGGGGGAGTGAGCAGGCAGGAGCGAGAGTCGGTTAACGATATCCTCCTTGGATATTTCTGGGAGAGGGGAGCTCATCAAACATCTCATCTGAACGGCATCCATGGCTCATCTGGGAGGGCGGAGGCGGGGAACAAAATGATCATTCCTGGGTTTGGGTTCAGGGCCCTGTCAACAACTCTAGATGACCGGTGATGGATGAGATCTACAGTAGTCTCACTCCAGTGCAAGGTTGGCCCAGTGAAGTTGCAAAAAAAAAAAGTCCGCCGGAATTCATTTCAGCGGACGATTCTTCTGGCAAATCCTTCAAACCCTCCAAGCCCAGTCGATCAGTTTGAAGAGTAGGGCAACTCGGCCTACGATGACCACGTTTGGGTGGGATGACAGCTTCTCTCGGGACGTGACTCGCTACGGCGTGAACAATTTGAATTGTCCGAAACCAAAATCAGGAGGGTGAGCTGGAGGCGAGGAAGGCCTCATTAGGAAGACATGTTATTCTGGGCCAGATGGTTTTCTCCACCTCGAAGCTGAGGGAGAAGATCTTTTTAAGTTTTAGATTGGCACAGTGCTTCAGATTTGAACCCCAAAAGGACTCTGGAGCAGCGGAGAAACCTGCTTAACCCCCTTAAGAGCAGGGATCTCCTAACTTGGCAACTTATTAAGACTTGGGGACTTCGACTCCCAGAATTCCAGCCTGGTCAACTGAGGAATTCTGGAAGTTGAAGTCTACCAAGTCTTAAAAGTGGCCATGTTTGGAGACCTCGGATTTAAAGCAAACCATTGCTTTTTCTGCAGCTGCAGAAGACCACAATGCCCAGTACCCAGTGCCTTTAGGGGATGGCAGATGGGGCACTGTTTGCACTTAAGACAAACCTTTTGGGATTTAGATCCAAAGAGCACTGCCCGCTTTTTGTCTTTTGATGCGCTTGTCATGTATCAGCTAGAAAGTAGAACATCACTATTGGGTCATTTTGGTTCCCTTCAAGTGGTCTTCTCTTGGCTGCAGCCCACCCCTCTGTATTATGGGCGTAGTAGTACTGATTTACCATATATGGTGGTGTTTCTCAACCTTGGTGGCTTGAAGACATGTGGACTTTAACTCCCAGAATTCCCCAGCCAGCTTTAACAGATAACACATAATCAGAGTTGGAAGGGACTTTGTAGGTCATCTTGTCCAACCCCCCGCCCACACAGGAGACCCTACACCATTTCTGACAGGTGGGAGTCCAATCTCTTCTTGAAAACCTCCAGGGATGAAGCTCCCACAACTTTTGAAGGCACCTTCTGTTCCATTGGTTGATTGTTCTCCCTGTCAGAAAGTTTATCATTTCCAGGTTGAATCTCTCCTTGTTCAGTTTCCATCCTTTATTCCTTGTCTGGCGTTTGGGTGCTTTAGAAAATAGGTTGACCCCTTTCTCTCTGTGGCAGCCCCCAAATATTGGAAGACCGCTATCCTGTCTTCTCTGGTCCTTTTCGTCACTAGACTAGCCAGGCCCGGTTCCTGCAACTGTTCTTCATATGTTTTAGTCTCCAGTCCCCTCATCATCCTGGTTGCTCTTCTCTGCACTTTTTCTGGAGTCTCAACATCTTTTTTATAATGTGGTGACCAAAACTGGACGCAGTACTCTAGGTGTGGTCTTACTAAGGCTTTTTTAGAGTGGTATTAGTACCTCATTTGATCTCGATTGTATCCCTCCGTTAATGCAATTTAGGATTGCAACTTTAATGGCTGGGGGATTCTGGGAGTTGAATCCACACTTCTTAAAGCCACCAAGCTTGAGAAACATTGCCATATGTTCACTCTGAGGATTACACTCTGTTTCAATTTCAAGATAAATATCTGTGAAGGGCTTCAATTGCTCAAAAGTGCGATACAAAGGCCAAGTATTTATTATTATTATTAATTTTTTTTTATGATTACCTTCCTCTTTTGAGAAGCCGGGGGGAGGTTTCAGATTTAACATTTTTGGCATGCTGAGCAGTGACTTGGCGAGCAAATTCTGCTTTTGTTCCTATAGCTCTTCCGCCATTTCCCTGCTGATGTGGCATTTTTACATTTGAGGGGAGGTGCCGAAAAAGGCTTTTGCTTCAAAAAGGGGGAGGGTTAAAAACAAAAAACAGGAAAAAAGGAACATCCGTTCCTTAGTCCTCACGGAGTGGGAGGAGGGATATTATGCCTAGCAAATGCAGAATAAATCCGGTAAGCAAATATGAACAGGCCTGTCTAATTTAATTTTCGGGGAGAAAATCCGAATGCCCAAATCCAGATTTAGGGCACTATAGATAGTCCTCGAATTACAGTCACAATTGACCCGAAAATTTACACATCAACTTGTAAAAACATTCCTACACTTGTTTCCAAATTGCCCCCCCCCAAAAAAAAGTGTGTGCGTGTGTGTGGGAGGGAGACTAAACAAGCATATGGCAAATGAACTTAAAACTTTAATTGGAGAATGTGATGGATGACACCTAGTCTGTGTATATGTGCTTAATTGGAGAAACTGATTTATGGCACATCCAGGGGGAAGAGGGGAAGCAGGGTAATTACGTATGCCAGAGTTGGCTTTACACAGGTCATGCCAGTATGTTGTTCCTATTGAATTCTTAGAAGTTTTTTGAAGCTTGGCTCAAGGCTTACAATTTAATTAGGGCAATCGCTGGAATCCTGACATTACATTGCTAAGCAAGACAGTTAAGTGAGTTGTGCCCCCATTTTACTACTTCTCTTGGCCCAGCTGTTAAAGCGAATCATCACTGCAGTTGTTAAGTTAGGAACGTGGTTGTTAAAAGTGAAATCTGGATTTCCCATCGACTTGGCTTGTCCGAAAGTCGCAAAAGGGTTAGGGTTAAGGTTAAGGTTAGTCCAGTGTGGTGGCCTAGAGGTGGAGCTCTCGCCTCGCAATCAGGAGGCTGTGGGTTTGATCCTAGGTAGAGGCTAATATTTGGAATAGATTCTTCTGCTCAAGCAGGGGGTTGGACTAGATGATCTCCAAGGTCCCTTCCAACACTATTCTATGTTCTAAGGGGATCACACTGAAACTGTCATAAATATGGGACAGCTGCCAAGTCTCTGAATTACAGGGATGCTGCAACAGTCAAGTGTGAAAAAGGGCCCCAAGTCCCTTTTTTTCCCCCCGGTGCTTGTAACTTTGAACGGTCACTTAAGTGAACTTTCGTAAGTCGAGGACTACCTCTGCTTTTATCCGCTCGAATTGCAAAATAATATGCAACGTTTCTCAAAATGATTTGCTCAGGCAGGTCAACAAAGCCAACCACACCCAAGGAGGAAGGAAAATCACCATCTACCACTCGGCCCAATCAGGAACAGTACTGGTACTCCTCAGTTTAAGACTATTAAGTTGTGACCGTTGTAAATCAGGTCACCCGTACGACCAATCCAATTTTAATGGGTTGGGTTTTTTTTTTTTTTTTTTTTGCAGTTGTCAGAATTCTGCAACAAGGTTAAGCGAGACTTTTGTTCAGATCTCAAAAAGTGATACTGCCACATTCAAAGAGGTGGGTGGGAGAAGGGGGAGTCTTGGATTGGAATCACTGGTATTGCCAGTGACAAAGGGTGTTTATAACTGGTATCCTGGCGCGGGGAGCCCACCTCTTGAGGAAAACAGCAGGGAAAGCCATGTGATTTATTTCATGCTAAAAGTCAGCAGAAGGGGGAGGGGGCATAGGAATGTATGCTTACCTGTTTTGTCAAGAGTGACCGGGAAACAACATCTTCACACCTGGGGAGTGGCTGATATTAACATTCTGGCTAAAAGGAGGGGTCTCTGCTGCTTTAATTATACTGGTCTTTGCCTAAGGATAGATGTTGCTTTACCAGATAATCTAAGTTGGAAGGGACCTTGTAGGTCATCTAGACCAACCCCCTACCCAAGTGGGAGACCATACACCATTTCTGACAAATGGCAGTTCTTGAAAGTCTCAAGTGATGAAGCTCCCACAACTTCCGAGGGCTACGGTTGATTATTCTGTCAGAAAGTTTCTCCTTATTTCCAGATTAAATCTCTGCTTGTTCAGTTTCCATCCATTATTCCTTGTCTGCATTCCACTTGCGCCACCCCAGCTCATTAAGTGAGTCACCTTCCTTGCTATGGTGGTTTAAGCCAATCACTGCAGCTGTTAAAAAGTTCGTAGCAGGGATGTTCACTCAATATGGCTTCCCCATTGACCTTGCTGATGAGGTCGCAAAAGGAGATAGCATAACCCTGGGACACTGCAACCGTCATAAATATGAACCAGCGTCTGAATTTTGATCATGTGACCATGGCTGCAACCGTCTTTAAGTGTGGGGGGAAAAAAAAGCGTACGTCAATTTTTTTCAGTGCCTTTTCAAGTTTGAATGGGCACTAAAGGAATGGTGGTAATTTGAGGACTAACCTGTACTCCATCCAGCCCATCGAGTGGCAGAATTCAACAGCGTAGGAAGGGGTGTCAAACTCCATTTCATCGAGGGCTGCATCAGGGTCGTGTCGGGATGGGTGTGACCTGCTCGATGTCACTCATGTCGGGGGTGCCTGTGGTGGCTCGAGTGCCCTGCCAGCGAAAACGGGCTCCTGAGCTCAGTTTTTGGCTGCGATGGCCTCCTGCAGCCCTCTGCCAGTGAAAGCAGCTCAGGTGGGCCAAATGTATCCCCCTGGGCCCCGTTTTAGGTCAGGACAGCCTCCTGCAGCCCTCCGCCAGTGAAAACAGAACTCAGGTGGGCCACACCTATCCCCCTTGGTCCCGTTTTTGTCCGCGACTGCCTCCTGCAGCCCTCCACTAGTGAAAATAGTGCTCAGGCGGACCATATGTATATCCTCCTGGGCCCCATTTTAGGCTGTGACGGCCTCCTGCAGCCCTCCACCAGTAGAGGGCTTCAGGAGGCCATCACGAGCAAGAATGGGCCCTGGGAGGATCGCATCAGCCCTCCGAAGCTCAGTTTTTGCTGACAGAGGTACTGGGGGCCAGTCCTTTGCGGTTTCCAGAGTGGTCCCATGGGCCAGATCTAAACACTCCGGCTTTGAGTTTGATACCCCTGCCATAGGACCAGGGGTGTGATTCTCCCGGTTCGGACCGCTTCAGATAAATGCCTAGTTCCGATGATCAGCTGGCTCCAAACAAGTTTGCTCCAACGAGCATGTGGGCCCACCCACCCCTCTTTCCTGTGCTTTATTTCATTTTTTTAAGAGCACAGCTGATTCATGCAGCAGAGCTGTTTGCTGCGTCTCAGCTGTTTTATTCACAGCGTTCACTGCAGTTGAAGGTAAGTATTAAGAGCTGAAAATGGGCTTTTTAGAACATGGAGCATGCGTTTGGTGCGCACATGCGCGAAGGATCACCGAACCAGTTGTTACACCAGTTGAATCACACCACTGCACAGGACCTCCAAATAAAAGAACCCACCCCCTACCCAATTATAGCTTAGCGTGACCTCTGGTTCTGAACATTATGTTGTGAATGCCCAGCTAAATGTGGTTTATTCAACAGACCAAGGCTGAAAACAAATCACAGCTTAGGCCAATATGGGTCCAACCCTTGCAACAGCTTCCAGATTTCTTCTCATCTCCCTGGGGGTGTCAAGATTAGACTCCGGAGTGTTCACAAAAGTACTCTGGAATGATGATGTAAGGTATCCAAGTCATTGCTAAGGAAGAACAGCAGAAGCTCCATTGGTTTGTTCTGCACATTGCGTTTATTAGTAGTTCCCTTCCATAAAACTGAACAAATAATTGTGATCAAGACGATAAAAATTGAACGATGCAAAAAAATTCCCAACTTTTGTATTACTCATACCTCTGAGGACTTTCACACAAGAATCAACACCGCAGTATTTTCGGTGACATGGCACAAACGTATTTCCTTGTTTTTTACATTTATTATTTTTTGTCAATATACTTAAAACCCTGAGTCTGTTCCCTCTTACCCCACCCAACTCAACTCAACTATCTGCATCTACCAATATACAAGAGCCAACTGATATGACGTTGTGTTCCATAACAAAAGTCAGATATCAGATGGGCATCCATGTTGGAATTTCTAAACTGTAAATAAGGGTCTGGGAAGCACAAACCAACATGGCCCCAGACAGGCAAAACTCAAGGTTTGCTGATATTCTGCCCTTCCCCCTTTGGTGGGACCATCACTTTCATTATGTTACAGCTCAGAGAAGATTCTGGAAGGTTTTCTTCCGTTAAAACTGACAGGGTTGGCGCTCTTTCCTCAGGTTTGCTGCTGAAACATGCAGCACGATTTCTTAATGCTGGCTTCTGTATCGATTGGTCCACTTTGAGATCAGGTCGCCACCACTTCCGGAGCATTCAAAGATGGAATGGGGTTCTCTGCTTGGAGTTCTAGGGGACTGCTACATATGTCGGGCTCTGACGCGAGGCATTGGGGTGATTGCGGAGTGGTGAGGAATTCTTTGTCAATCACTTGCACAGTGAGCTCCGCCAGCCCAGAGTGAGACTTCTCATGCCTCATGAGGCTATCTCTGTATACAAAGCTTTTCTCGCAGCGCGAGCAGTGGAACATCTTCTCTTTTTGGTGAGTGAACCAGTGTCTTTTCAAGCTTGTGGATTGTGTGAAATGCTTTCCGCATTCAGTGCAGGTGTAACGCTTCTCCTTGAGGTGGATCCGTTTGTGTTTCTGCAGCAGCTTCATTTTGGGAAATTTTTCCCCACACTGGAGACAAGGGTAGGTGCTTCCACATTTACTGGGTAGATTTTGAAGCAGGAAGTCTGGTTCTTTTTCCTTACAAACCTTCGGGGGTTCTTGGAGGGCTGAATTCCATGGGAAATTCTCTTCGCAGTGGCTGGATTTATCTAGTTTTTCTCCTGCGTGGATACTCTGATGATTTATAAGAGACGACACGGAGTCGAAGGTTTTTCCACACTCCGCGCAGGGGTGATTTTCCTCTTTGACCGCGTCCTCTTTGGGCAGGAAAGAGACTGCTGGCTTCTGTTTATGGGTCTTCTCCTGGTGGGCTTTAAGAGCCGAATCCCATCTAAAACTCTCTCCGCAATCAGGGCACTCACAGGGCCTCTCCTGAGAATGGATGCGCTGATGTCTTAAGAGGCGGGATGGCCAATTGAAGTTTTTCCCACACTCAGTGCAGGGATACGATTTCCCCGGGGTGTCTGGTCTTGTTTGGAAAAAAAGCCCGAGTTTCTCTCTCTCGTGGATCTTTCTATGTCGCAGAAGAGCTGAAAACCCCACAAAGCTCTTTTCGCACTTGGAGCATTTGAAAGCTTTCCCTTCAGCAGGGACCTGCTGGGGTTTGGAATTGCCTTGTCCCTGAGATACGGGTTGCAAAGCGGGGACTGGTTTCTTTTCCTTGCTCTTATGTAAAACCTTTCGATGCACTGATAACGAGGACTGCCAGAAGAAACTTTTCCCACAAGTGGTGCACTTGTGCTTCCTCTCCCCGGTGTGAGTGCCCTGATGGCTTGAGAGATGGGAAGGTTTCCTGAATTCTTTCCCGCACTCCAAACACCCGTACGTTTTTTTCTGCCTGTCCGACTCTCTTGGGAGGAGATGAGCCGCTTTTGTGTCTGCGTGGACCTTCTTTTGGTGCAGGCTAAATGAGGAAGCCCACCTGAAGCTCTCACCACATTTTGCACATTTGTACGGTTTCTCTCCGGTGTGGATGCGTCGATGCCGACTCAAGAGATAGGAATAGACAAAGCGCTTTCCGCAATCAGAACAGACACAGGATTTCTCTCCCAGAGTGGGTTTTGGGGGCAAAGGGCCTCCTGCTTTTCTGGTCTCATGGATCTTTCGGTGTCTCAGAAGAGAGCGAGCACACATGAAAGTCTTCTCACAGCTGGTGCACGGGTATGTTTTTTCTCTGGTGTGAGTGCGCTGGTGGTTTATTAGACTCGAGGAACGGTCAAATCTTTTACCGCACTCGAAACATTTGTAGGATCTCCCTTGCCCCAGGGGTAATTTTTGGAGCAGGGGGACCAATCGCTTCCCTCTGTGGACCTTCTTCTGATGCACATTGAGAGATGAAGGCCATGAGAAGGACTCCCCACACTCCGTACATATGTGGGGCTTCTCACCAGTGTGGACCCGCCAATGTCGCATGAGGTCCGAGTGTTGTCTGAATGACTTCCCGCACTCCAAACACTGATTAGGTTTCTCCTGTGAAACGGACACCGTTGGCACCAGAGGACTTGGCTTGTTCTTATGGACTTTCAGATGTCTTACAAAAGCTCCCTGCCACATGAAACTCTCCTCGCATTTCGGGCACTTGTAAGGTTTCTCGCCCGTATGGACCCGTTGGTGCCTTTTTAGGTGGGACAGCCGATCAAAAAATTTCCCGCACTCCGAACAGGTTTTGTCTTTTGTCTCAAGTGCCATTTGTGAAGAGCTTTTAACTTTTACTCTCTGGTGGAGTTTTTTATGGTTTTCCAAGGATTTGAGCGCCGGAAAACTCTTCTCACATTCAGGGCATTTATAGTGTTTCTTTCCAATGAGAGAAGGCTGAAATTTCATGAGATGGGACCCTTGCTTGAAGTTCTTTTGATACAAAAGTGGGATAGATTTGTTCCTCAAATGGATCTTTTTATGCCTGTGATAAGATGAAACCCAAATGAAGCTTTTCTCGCACTCAGGACACTTGTACGTTTTCTGTACAGCAAGGGGCTCTGGATGTTTCTTCTGCTCCAGAGTTTGTTTTTTTCCAGATTTCTCTCCAGTCCCTGTCCTGCCATTGGGATTCTGCTCCTGGTGAATTTTTTTATGTACATTTAGGTTCAGTACACTGTCAAATTGTTTGCCACACTCGCTGCAAATGTACTGCGTTATTTGGTCTGAGGAAGGCAGAGGTAAACTCTCACCTGGCTGGGTTTGAGAGACATGAGGATAACCTCGATTGGTATTGTGGGTTTTTTGATGTCTTTTCAGGGCTGTCTTATCGTAGAAACTTTTGTCACACTGGAAACATCTGTATGCTTTTTCTCCCGTGTGGATCCTTTCATGCCGGGTAAGGGCTGAGGTTCGTGAGAAGCTTTTCCCACACACCAAGCATTGTTTTCTTATTTTCTCCTTCTGTGTGTCTGAACAGAAGACAATGATTTCTGCTTTCATACCATCCTCGTAATTGATGACAAAAGGAGTCCCCTCCATGTGGTAGACTCCCTGCTGTCCTCCAAGATTCTCTTCTGGATCACAAAAAGGTAGAGCAACACTATTCGCTCTCTCCGGAGGCACCCCATGTTGCTCTGTTTGCTTTGTCCTTTCCTGCAGGTGATTTTCACTCTCGTGCAGCCTCCAAATATCTGCAGAAATGACAAAATGCATCTCCAATGAGAGAGTACTCAAGGCCCATGAGAATATGCTTAACAGAACTAATGACATCTGACTGTGAAGAAACTATTTCCCGGATGTCCCAAAGCTGCTTTTTTAAAGAGGCAACTGGACTTTCTGGTTTTTCAGATCTATCCACTTGCTGGATGTTGTGCCTAGAATCACAAGACAGCATTTACCAGTTAGTATCAAGAAAGCAAAAGGTGTCATCACTGAATAACAGATTTGGAAGGGATCTTGGAGGTCTTCTAGTCCAGCCCCCTGGTCAAGCAAGAAACCGTATACCATTTTAGACAAATGGTTGTCCAGTCTCTTAAAAACCTCCAGTGTGAGAGAATTCACAACTGCTGGAAGCAAGTTGTTCCAACGATTAATGGTTCTCAAATGTCAGGAAATTTTCTCCTTAGTTCTAAGTTGCTTCTCCCCTTGATTAGTTTCTTGTCCTGCCCTCAGGTGCTTTGGAGAATAGCTTGACTCCCTCTTCTTCTTTGTGGCAGCCCCTGAGATATTGGAACACTGCTGTCATGTCTCCCCTAGTCCTTCTTTTCATTAAACTAGACATACCCAGTTCCTGCAACAGTTCTTCATATATTTTAGCCTCCAGTCCCCTAATCACCTTTATTGCTCTTCTCCACTCTCTCTCTTATGCTTTACCGCTCTTCTCCACGCTATAGTTAGGTAGTTCTCACTTAATGTCCAGTTACTCCAAACTTATAATGGGCCATCAGTTATGAAAGTCTGATTGGGGCATTCGGGAAGCTGAAGTCGACGTACCTTAAAGTGACCGGGATCAAGAAACATTGCTTTATGACAAGGAAGGAGGCCCAGGATGAGCACAAAAACATCTTTTATTTTTTACTTTGGAGCAGAAGGACAAAGGTGTATCTTAAAGATGCCTTGGCTGAGAAATGCCGCCCCTGGAGTCTCACCGCCTGGATTGGACAGCCTGCCACAAAAGGCTTTAAATTAAAACAAACACCTCAAATCTTACCTGCATCAGCATCTTCTTCCATCTTCAACTCCCTGGAAAATTGTAGTTTCTGCCCAAAATCAGAGGGCTCTCTCTCCAGGGGCTGCGTATTTTCAGGCCTAGGACCAAGTTCCTCTTCCCACTATAGGAATAACCAACTGGATGTGAGAGATTGCAAGAAAGAGCAGTGCTAATAGCAACAGCGCTTAAACGATTTAATAGGCCGCTTCACAGTGCTTTACAGCCCTCTCTAAGCAGCTAATAGAGTCAGCTTATTGCCTTCGACAATCTGGAGTCCTCGTTTTATGGACCTCAGAAGGATGGAAGACTGTGTCCACTTTGAGCTCTTGTAAGGATTGAAGCTCCAGGCTGTGGGAAGAGTCAGCCTGCAATACTGCAGTTTAACCACTGGGCCACCAGGGGAGACAACTCTGGGTAGCATTTGCTTAATGAGCTAATGGGGGCCAGGATTTTGGTGACTAACCAAGGCATCCCTAGCATGGCAAACGTAATGTGACGGTGCCACTTAGTGATGCAGCTTTGTTAATCCTGGTTATGGTTGATAGCCCAGGACTGTGCTGTTGTTAGGGGAGGACTCTAGCTTCTCCCTACCCTGCCCACCTTTGGTTTAATACCCCTTGCCCCCTTATCTCCTTTCCTCACCCTTTTGGCCATCCTACACTCACCAATCACTCTCCCCTGACCTTCACCCTCTTCTTCCACTTGTGACAAGATGCACTCGGCCGAGGCAGCTGCCAACTGCTGACGTGTGGGGACTTACGTACAGGAAATCCTCGACGTACGGCCGCAGTTGAGCTCAAAATTTGTGTCACTAAGCATGACGTTTGCTCAGTGGGCTCTGCCCCATTTTACGACTTTTCTTCCCACAGTTGTTGAGTGAATCACTGCAGTTGTTAAGTTAGTACAGGGCTCTTCAAACTTGACCGCTTTAAGCCTTGTGGACTTCAACTCCCAGAATTCCTCCTCCAGTCACATTAACTCAGGGATTCTGGGAGTTGAAGTCCACAAGGCTTAAACTTGCCAAGTGTCGGGCTCAGTTTCGCTACGGAGCCCGTCAGCTCCAAACACACCTCACAGTAAGTCAGCTGGCAGTGAAGAATATCACTTTAGCTCTGCTGACCCCGGAGCTGAATTGCTGCTTGTGTGCTAGCCGATGGTGTTGAAGGTTGCTTTAGAATGACTCAGCAGAGCTGGGAGCTACAGGATGGATTCGGAAGCAACTGCAGGCCGCAGGATGGATTCTGAAGCAACTGCAGGCCGCAGGATGGATTCTGAAGCAACTGTGGGCCGCAGGATGGTTCTGAAGCAACTGCAGGCCGCAGGATGGTTCTGAAGCAACTGCGGGCCGCAGGATGGTCCTGAAGCAACTGCGGGCCGCAGGATGGTCCTGAAGCAACTGCAGGCTGAAGGATAGATTCTGAAGCAACTATGGGCTACAGGATGGATTCTGAAGCAACTGCGGGCTGCAGGATGGATTCTGAAGCAACTATGGGCTACAGGATGGATTCTGAAGCAACTGCAGGCTGAAGGATAGATTCTGAAGCAACTGCGGGCTGCAGGATGGATTCTGAAGCAACTGTAGGCCGCAGGATGGATTCTGAAGCAACTATGGGCTGCAGGATGGATTCTGAAGCAACTGCGGGCTGAAGGATGGATTCTGAAGCAATTGCAGGCCACAGGATGGATTCTGAAGCAACTACAGGTTGCAGGATGGTTCTGAAGCAACTGCAGGCCGCAGGATGGTTCTGAAGCAATTGAGGGCTGAAGGATGGATTCTGAAGCAACTGCGGGCTGAAGGATGGATTCTGAAGCAACTGCGGGGCTAGAAATGGCTTTTTTTGTGTATTGATGTGGTGCATATTGTTAGAGGGGGCACATAGGTGGTAAGTAAGGATTGAGTTAAGACATGGTGAAGGTGGCACCAGGTGGGGATCAGCTAGTGTGGGTCGGAATAGATTAGGGATGTAGACATGTTATAGGGTTCATAGCATTTAGGGATAATGTGTTAGGCGTGGCCAGGACTAGAACTGGGTATAGGCCTGGGTGTGGTGGGGTGTGCCTCAAGATAATGATAATAAAAGGAAAGAGAGCAAATTCAAACCCAGCG
The DNA here is from genome assembly GCA_004320025.1 of Laticauda laticaudata. Lineage (NCBI taxonomy): Eukaryota > Metazoa > Chordata > Lepidosauria > Squamata > Elapidae > Laticauda > Laticauda laticaudata. The sequence continues at coordinate 29,279 of BHFT01040328.1, forward strand.
CTAACCTTGCCTGGCTTTTAGCCATTCTTGCCTGATTAGAATATTTGTTGTTTGCTGAATAAACCATCATTGTCCTAAAGAGGAGCTGGAGTTTGGATTCATTTAAAGACAAATCTTCAATACTCAAAGACTGGCTTGAAGGTTTGAAGGCCCTTGAGTTAGTAGGATGGTTTTTAAAGGAATTTGGCTTCCCCTCTGGCTTTGCTTGTCAGAAGGTCGCAAAAGGGGATGACGTGACCCTGGAACGCTATGACCGTCATAAAGATGAACTGGTTGTCAGGCCTCTGAATGTAAATTACATGCACAGGTAGTCCTTGACTTACAACAGTTCATTTAGTGACCATCCGAAGTTACAACGGCCCTAAGACCATTTTCCCAACTTATGACCTTTGCAGCATTCCCCAGGGTCACGTGATTTACCTTCGGATGCTTTGACAACTGACTCACATTTATGACGGTTTGCAGTGTCCCAGGGGGAAGGGGGTGTCTTGCAATTTCCCCTTTGCGACTTTCTGAGAAGCAAAGTCAAAGGCGAAGCTCGATTCACTTCACAGCCGTGTCACTTACTTTAACAACTATTGTGATTCACTTGAGAAACAAGAAAGGGGCAAGAAAAAGTCATAAAAATGGAGCAAAACTCAACTTTAATTCTCACTTAGCAACAGAAATCTTCAGCTCAACTGTGGTTGTACGTCAAGGACTATTGTAGCTACCGTGTTTCTCCAAAAAAGAAGGCTGGGTCTCATTTCCTTTTGCCCCTCGCGCCCCCCCCCAATGATTAGGCTTGTTCTGCTTCGCTGGCAGCAGGTACTGACGACTGAGGTCTCGGAGAGCGAGGACTTGGACGAGGGGCGTGCATGTAATGCAGGGATGGGGCCAGGACCGTCAGGGAGTGGAATGCTGCCTTTGGAGATGGTGGAGGCTTGCAGCAGTGATGAAGAGGTTCCCGGGAAGCCTGTACCCAGTGCGTGTGTCCGCAGGGCTGCCCGAATAAAAGAGCAGCAGCTGCGGCAGCACGGTCAACTCGGGAGTAAGGCTGTAAGATAACGGCCCCTCCCGTAAGAAATAAAAACCAGCTGAGAAACCAGAGTCCTTTGCAGGAAGCAAAGAAGTTTTTGCACTCAAGCCTTGTGGACGTTTGGATTATCTTGGTTGGTGTTTGGAAACTCTTTGTGTTTGGAATATGTCTTGGCAACTTTATCTAGTGTTCTTGGCAGCCTTGCACAGCCTGGGCAAGGCTTGTTCTTATCAGAGACAATTACTTTGAAACAGCCTTTTAACCATGAAGGAACGGAATTCGTAAAGAATCATTAAAAGGTTTTGCTCTTACCTCTGTTTTGTGTTTGTTTCCTTGGAACAAGGTTTGGGCCAGAACAAGACCTTCTTTTTGAAGGGTTCTAATTATTAGCTTACCTCATGGCGGCGGCACTGACAGCCCTGCCCAGCAGGAGTCTGCTGCTGGCCCACTTCTTCTGTGGCCACTTGTGGCCACTCGCACGCACTACCCCGGCCTCCGTTTTGCCTTTAGATGCCTGCCAGAAGGCATCTGAAGGCGAAAGGGAGGCTGGGGCAATGCGTGCGAGTGGCAGCAAGTGGCCACAGAAGGCGGCGAGGCAGGTGTCAGGGTGTGCGAGTCCTGGTAAGTAGGGCAGCTCCACCACCACCCCATCCCCAACCTTATTTTTTTATCTGTGTGTCTCACCCCCACCCCTTGCACCCTGGAGTGGGGGGGGTCTTAATTAGAGCTAATTTGGTGGATAGAGCTTAATCTGATCGCGTGCGCTCAAGAACATGACAGGGCTCTTTTTCAAAACGGGTCATCTTTTGGGAGAAACACGATATGAGGGAGAAAGAGATGGTTCTGAATCCCGATTATTTTGCTAGATTTTTGTCAGTAGGTCCCAAACCGACGCTCCAAAATGGGGTTGTTTCATTCTGAAGTTCAGGGCTTTCTGTGTTTTGTTTGGGGCTCCGCCTTGTCGTTTCCTGTCCAATTACAGTCAAGAAAAGTACAAGTCATTCTGGGCTGGCAAGCTCCCTTGCACCCGCAGACAGCTACAAAGCTCCCTGGGCTTTGCAAATGTCTATCGACAATTCGTCCCCTCGTTCGCAAGGATTGCCAAACCCATGATGGACTTCCTAAAGACAGGGAGTCCAGGAATGAAACCGCACCCGGGACAAACCCCTACGGTGGGACCTAGCCTGTCAAAAGCCATTTGAAACACTGAAAGAACTGTTTGCAAAAAACACACCAGTGCTGAAGCATCCTGACCCTGAAAATTTTGTCGTTCCAGCGGATGCCAGTGACGTGGCAGCAGTGGGAGCAGTGTTAGTCCAAAGTAAAATAAATAAAAGAAAAAGAGCTCCGCACACATACCTCTTGTTCCGTTATCCCCGGCACCCTCTGCCTGAGCAAGAAATCTTCGGCCAGGGATATGACTTGAGCGCTGCTCTCCGCGTTATGTCTCTTGACCCAGCTCTGCATCTCCGGTGGGAGGATGGCCAGGAACTGCTCCAGAATCAGCATTTCCAGAATCTGTTCCTTTGAATGCCTCTCCACTTTCAGCCACTGATGGCAAAGGCTCTGCAACTGATCGTATACCTGCCTCGGCCCTTCGGCCTCTTGGTAGCAGAAACGCCGGAAGTGCTGCCGTTGCTTCTCCCGTCTCATCGCATCGGCATGCAAGATGGCCGCCTTCATTTTCCCATAATCCTCTCTGTCCCCCGCCTCCAGGCTGCTGTAGGCTTGCTCGGCGTCCCCTCCCAAGGTAGGCCGGAGACGGGCCGCCCATTCTTCCTTGGGCCACTGGAAAGCTCTGGCAACTTGCTCAAAGGAGGTAAGGAAGATGTGAGCGTCCTCCCATGGGGAAGGCTCCGGAAGGATCTGGGGGACTTCCACTGTGGTCAGGAACTCCTGCCACTGAGTCTCCCAGATTTCACCCAAATCCTCTTGATTTTCCACCTTCACTTCCTGCTGAGTACTTGTACTTCTGGAGAAGAGCATGGGTGCTAGGGGGGACTGGCTCTCTCCTCCGGGATCCTGCTCTTGTCCCAGCATCATGGTGCCTATGAACACAAACACAGCTTGTCAATTCCACTCCTTAAAATACAGGTGGTCCTCAGCTTAGGACCACAATGGAGCCCGTCATTTAAGTTGCTAAGCGAGACATTGGTCAAGAGCTGTGATGGCACAGTGTTTAGAATGCAGTACTGCCGGCTACTTCCGCTGACTGCCGGCTGCCAGCAGTTCGGCAGTTCAAATCTCACCAGGGCTCAAAGTTAACTCATCCTTCCATCTTTCCGAGGTGGGTAAAATGAGGATCCAGATCGTTGGGGGCAATACACTGACTCTGTAAATTGTTTAGACAGGGATGTAAAGTACCGGGAAGCGGTATATAAGTCTAAGCGCTATTGCTATTCGGGCACTTGGCTCACATTTACAAAGGTTGTAACATCCCAAGGTTATATGATCACCATCTGGGACCTACGGTGTTTTCCCGAAAATAAGACCTATCTCCAAAATAAGCCTTAGCTTGATTTTTACACATGTAAGCAATATAAGCCCTGTGTCCAAAATAAGCCTTGGTTAAGATCCCGCCCACTCCGCTGCACCTTGTTCCACAGGGTGGGGTGAGGCATACAGATGAAGATCAAGGTAGGGTGGGGGTTGGGGGTAACTACCCCATGTGCTCTGCACCCACCTACCTGACATCTGCCTGACCTTGCCGGCCCACTTGCCGCATTGCTCCCGGCATCCATTTCAACACTAGAGGCCTTCAAGAAAGGCCTCTGCAGCTGAGAAACGAGCTCCAGATTGACGCACATGATGTCCCCGGCCTCAGTTTCCTCAGAGGCCTTCCCTGATGGCCTCTGACGGTAAATCGGAGGCTGGGGGATGCCACGCGCATTAATCCGGCATTCGTTTCTCAGCCGCAGAAACCTTTCCTGAAGGCTTCCGACAATGAAACAGAGGCCGGGGATGCTGCGCCTAAGCGGCAGCAAGCAATTACAGAAGAAGTGGATCGGCAGAGGCCACACGGGCCTCCTTCCGGGCGGGGTTGTTGGTGCCGCCGCCATGAAGTGACACAATGGGAGACATCCCCTGACAATAAGACCGAAAGCCTCTTTTGGAAATAAAAAGAAAAAAAGACTGAGTCTTATTTTGGGGGGTAGTTTGGAGGTATAAATGTACATGGTGAAAAAAACAAATCTTGCGAGCTGACCAGATGGAGGGTTCAGGGAACAAAACCGTTCCAGAATCTGTTAGTCCTATTAGAAATACTTCAAAACCTCCTCTTGGGGGGAGCAACAAAAACAGACGGTGAAGCGGGTGTGAGCTCTAAGCTCATGTAGCGCTTATAAGCAGTATCCTGAATAACAGGAAGTGAGCTTCCTATAATCTTCTCGGCTGTCCTTACCACTTTCTATCGGAGGCACAGCTACCACCAAACCAAACAGTGATGCAGTTTGTTAAAATGCTCTCAACCATGCCTCTGAAAAGTGGCCAGGACAGAAGGACAGAGATGTGCTCTCATCCGATGCAGGAAAATGCAGTCAAGTTACGACGGCACTGAAAAAAAAAAAAAACATTTTTCACACTGACGACCATTGCAGCCTCCCCATGGTTACTTGATCAAAATTCAGATGCTTCGCAACTAGTTCATATTTATGACAGTTGCAGTGTCCTGGACTCCTTTTGTGACCTTCTGACCAGCAAAATTAATGGGGAAGACAGGTTCACTGAACAACCAGATGACTAATTTAACAACTGCCATGATTCACTTAACAGGTGTAGCAAGAAAGGTCATAAAATGGGGCAAAACTCACTTAACAAATGTCTCGTTTAGCAACAGATATCTTGGGCTGAATTGTGGTTGTGCATTAAGGACTACCTATACAACCATACAGCAATGTGATGCACAGAAAGTGATTTAACTTCCATCCGTTCCATCCAGCAAGCCTTGTAACCTGAAACAATAAGGGACAAGGTAACCCATAAGCCTTATACCAACCCCATGGGGCCTCCAGTACCGGATTTCAGGAGTATAATGATCCAATTTCAATGCTACAATTTTCTACCTGAAATAATAGACACTAGAAATATTGATTGTGGTACTTATTATCATTTTTTTTCCTCACATTTTACTGTAAACCAGCAAAAATACCTTTAACATAGTCCTGAACTTACAGCTGGTCACTTGATAACTATTCAGAGTTGTTCAGAGTATTGCAGAGTAAAATCAGTGCCAGGAAAGTAAACACAGATGACTGAGGCTTCATTTAACTTCTTTTATAAATACATAAAGTAAATTTTACAACACCAGCTGTAGATTTCTCCAACATGGAGTAAACAGAAGCAGACATATTACAGGTTCAGAGCAGAACAGCAACTCAGGAGCTCAGAAACAGACATCTGTTTCACTTTAGTTCAGCAGGCAAGAGAAGCAGTTTCATTTCAATGGACAAACTCAGAGCTTAACATAGCTTCAGAGCTGCAGAGCTTCATGTAGAGCCACGCCTAGGCTACTTCTAGTTTCAGTTTCCAAACAGACCTCATTAGCTGACTTAGTTGCTATACTTATTCATTGGCTGACCTTGTTACCAAGCTCAATTCCAGTTCATGAATATACTCTTGACAAGAGTTACGAAAGACCTTCACAGGGCTTGGTTTTGGGGTTACAAGGGCCATACACAAACACCCATAATTGTGTGATTGCAGTTTTGGCACTTGGCAACTGGCTCACCTTTGCAACTGCTTGCCATGTCTGGTGGTCTCTTGTCCACATTTTGCAATTTATGACTGCAACAACTTTTGACTTTAATCTTGGGTTCTATTAAAGTCATAAGTTGTCAGGGTAATGAAGATTTAATAGCTGACCAGCTGCTGTAATGTTGTAATACTGTAATGGTAATGCAATGGTAGCAATGAGTCAGCAGGATTATTTGACTGCTACCACTTTAAGAGGCTGTAATATGAGAGAGACCCTGTGAGGGTGTATCTCTCTCTCCATGTGTGTATCTCTCTCTCCACGTGTGCTTACATAGTGTAGCTGATTATTGATTGCTATTTGTTCAAGGCCTGTATCAAAGTACTTGCATGTGTATGTTTTTGTCAGGATAAAGCCACTATATGTAAATACAAATCTGTGGGCTGTATTTGCTCCTGGGTTGTTTCACCCAGTCACACTGTGTATACTCTGACTTGTCGAGAACTGCCTGCAAGGGAGTCCGGAATCAGATAGGTCCTATATCTCCCTATATCTCAATGTTGGCCTTTCTGCAGGGTTTTAAGGATGGGTGGGGGAAACCTTTCAAAGATTTATTTACTTATATCCCGCCTTTTATTATTTTTTACGAATAACTCAAGGTGGCAAACGTATCCAAAACAAGTTCCTCCTTCCATTTTCTCCACAAACACAACCACCCTGTGAGGTGGCATAAGGCTGAGAGAGTTACTCACCAAAGGTCACCCAGTTGGCTTTCCAATTCTTCCAATAGTTCAAAATTAGCACCTAAAACTAAAAAAATAAAAATAAATAAGCAGCCTGTTTTGTAGTATCTACAACTTGACCCATAAGTTGCCACCAGAATGTGAATGTTAATATTCTTGAAACAAAAACATAGATAGAAACTTTTGGGAAAGGTTTTTTTTCCCCCCTTACCTTTATTCTTCAACTCCTGCTTACACCTTGGCTCCGTTTATAGGCTTAACCTTGCAGCTTTGAGAGGACACACAAGACAAGTGGAATGTTAAAAGATATTGGCTGGTTTGACTAAAGAAAAGAAACAAAAAGAAACAAGGGAGCGGAGGTATGAAAGACATAAGTAAGCACTCCTCCCCAGAAAATAATAAACTATTTATAATCAGAATAAGGTATCTTTTTTTACTGGACGGTAGGCGATCAAAAAGGGGGACTGGGTCAGAAGTGGCATTCAGCTGGTTCGGACCATTTCTGGCATACTAGTCGTGAAAATTTTGACTGATTTGGAGAACCGGCAAATAAAACCGCCGGCAGGCCTGCCGACCCACCCACCCCCTGCTCTCACCTCACCTATATTGTTGTTTATTAGCTCAGCTGATTCGCACAGCTGAGCGCCTCAGTTGAGCAAAAAAACCAGCACAGCTCCCATGCTTGAAAACAACGTTGATACAGAGCTGTGACGGGGAACTTTGTTGTTGTGGTGTGCCGAAAGCGCGTGTGCTGGCACCCACACTGCAATGCGCCCTGCCCCCTGCGCATGTATGTGCAACCCCCCCCCCTTACCTGCACTGTGCATGCGTGTGTCTCCCAGCTGATTTTCGGCTGTTTGAGGCCTTTTTCGGCCTTCCAGGGGCTCGAGGGAAGCCTCTGCAGCCTTTGGAGGCCGAAAAACGGGCTTGTTTTTCGGCCTCCAAATACCGGAAGTATCAGAAATGACAAAACAGGGCTATTTTTACAGCCTCTAAAGGCTGCAGAGGCCTCCCTCGGGCCTCTGGGAAGTCAAAAAAGGCCTCAAATGGGCTGAAAACCAGTTGGGAGGCGCGCGCATGCGCAGTGCAGGTAACTTTGGCTGGGGCTCGTGCGCCCACACAAATGGCTTTGTGTGCTGCCTGTGGCACGGCGCGCGCCTTTCCACATGCACGTGTGACTTCCTCCTGGTGCGCCGCTCATCTGCACATGCATACACAATTCCCCCACACGCACCGTGCATCTTTGTGCCTGCGCGCACGACTCCCTCACGTGCTGTGTGCCTGCGCGCACGATTCCCCTGCACACCACACGCCTTCATGCATGTGCACATGATGCCCTCCTTGCACGCCACACATCTGCGCATGCGCAAACGATCTTCCCCGCGTGCCATGCATCTTTGTACATACACACGACTCCCTCCTTGCGATTTCTTCTGCGCATCCCCCTCCGCTCCCTGCACATGCACGCCGGATACCGTTTTCCACTGATTTTCAGCTGTCGGGCACTGCCACGCGCACACACAGTAGGGCAGGGGTGGGATTCTACCAGTTCGCACCTATTCACTACAGCCGGTTGTTAACTAAGCAGCTAGAGAACGGTTCGTTAGAAAGGGGGAAATAAAAAAAAAAAAAAATAACTGGCCTAATCTGTAAGGAAGGCAGTAGGAAACATCTCTGGTGCTTGGCTTACAGGAAACTGCCTCTCCGTTATACCCTTCTTACACTTCTTGGGCAGGACTCCTATCTCTGCGAACGCTGCGGTTGGAGGTTTTTTTCCCCCTCCTTTTGCCGGCACTTTGCTTGTGTGAGTGACCATTCAAATTACAATGGCACTGAAAAAAGCGACTTATTGACCCTTTTTCACACTTACGGACTGTACGCAGCATCCCCACAGTCACGAGAGCCAGGCGAGGAGGATGCGTGCCTCGATGTGAGTGATGTTGAGTTGGCCACGGCCACAGCCAGTCCACACGACGCCAAGCACGCCACCAACTAAGCCACTCCCGCAGAACCCGTTGTTAAAAAATTTGAACCCCACCCCTGGGCTTTGGGGCTTTCTTCCCTGCCCGGGGGTGGGTGGGAGGGGGAAAATCCCTATATGCACTTCGGCAGGCGTGTGTCCTAGGGTTTCGCCAACACAACCCGATTATTACCATTTCAGACCAAATTGGTTGTCCAAGCCTCTTCTTAACAACTAAAAGCTCCAAAACAGTTGTCGGATCTCTAGCAACAGTTTCAACCATTTCTGGAGGCAAAAGTTGTTGCCACCAGGAAATTTCCCTTTTTGATTTCCAGCTGCTTTTCCTCCTTGATTGGTGTTCTTTCTCTCCTGCCCCTCAGGGGGCTTTGGGGAGAAGAGGCTCGACTCCCCTCTCTTCCAACGTTTAGAGATTTTATTGAGGAAGGCGGATCTATTGAATCCGGATTAGATTAGATTCCCCCCCCCCCCGCTGTATGCTATTGTTTTCTTCCAACCTCTCGGAGGCAAGTCAAAGGGTTCATAACTGCATCAATAAACACAGACTTTATTTTTATTTTTATTTTTTTTGCCTCGTTTTTTCCTTAAACTGCCACATTAAAAAGCCGGGTGAGAGCAGGCACCGAAGATAGTCCCTCGGGAACAGGGGGAGGGCTCTCCCGCGGGCCCTTTCCCCAAAGCGAAAAGGAGCAGATTCCCGGGGGGGATCTTTTGAATCCGGCCGCTCGAGTGCTCTGCAAAAAAACTCCACACACACACACCACACACACACAGCCCCGAAGGAGAGATGGCCGCGTGGGAGGACGGTGACAAACCCCCCCCCCCACCACCCCTCTTTTTTTTTTTTTTTTTTTTTAAATCTGCAAGCCCGCGGCTGTTCGCTTTGCACCAGGCCTCCTTTTCACTCGGCCACACATGGAGCCTGCGGCCCCTCTTCCTTTCTCCGCCACTCACCCTTATTCGCACCCCCGCTTCCCGCTCGCGAGCACGAGAGCCCGGAGGGGGCTTCCAACCCACCGCGCGGGGCGGAAGAGAATGCCCCGCCTGAAAGAACCCAGAGCCGGAAGTATCCAACAACCTTGCGAATGGTTTGGCGGCGCCCCCCCAACAAAACAGACAAACACACACTACACACACGTAGATAATTACCCGCTCCTCACCCTTCCAACTCTATGGTTCTCCGGCGGGAGCCCCCTAGGATCTGCTGCAGGCTTCTTGTGCGATTCTATCATAAGAGCCGCTGCAAAGCGCAGGCCGGAGTCTCTCTGGTAAACAGAAATACATTCTTTCTTTTTTTTTTTCCCCCTTAAGGCAGCCATAAGGAGCGACACAAAGCCTCTCGAAATCCCCCACGCCCCTCCCAAAAATAAAAACCCTTCCCGCCCCCTCCGCCCCCCCCCAAAAAAAGAGACGATCAGAAAATCTATCCGGCAAGTGGCTAAGCACGGGACGGATGCTCCCTTTTTCTGCCCGTTTGAAAAAAAAAAAAAAAAAAAAGATCGCAAAGGATGTAAACGTTTGCAGTCGGCTTCCTAGACTTGGCTCTCTCCTCCGGAACATGAGGCTTTCGCTGTGTGTGGTGTGTGGTGGTGGGAAGCATCGGAGTTTTTGGGAGTAAAAGAACAGCAACATTTAGCTCCCAGCAGGGTTCGCTCCAATTTTTTTTTTTTTTTTCCCAATCACAAATTGCAAACAGCCGGAAGGAAGAAAAAAAGCTGATGCAACGTGTGGAAGCAGAAATCAAGGTTTACAGGACGCCCAGATGCCTTTGTAGTGCAAAGTGGGGGAAAAAAATTGGAAAAAAGAGGCAGGTAAACTTGATTTTTCATGCTATTACATTATTATCACATGGGTATTGTTTGTACATTATAATACAGAGTATATATTCCGTACGCGAATACAACACCCTGCAATAATGCTATACATTAAATATACACTATTTATCATCGTTGTTCTTAGGGTTACTGATTCCTGTGCATCTATGCTAGTGAACGCTCAGCTCCATTCAGTTGCCCTGATTCCACCCCAAGCAAGGGATTAAGGCAAGGGATCTTCAAACTTGACAGCTTGAAGACTTGTGGACTTCAACTCCCAGAATTCCCGAGCTAACATGACTGGAGGAGGAATTCTGGGAGCTGAAGTCCACAAGTCTTAAAAGCTGTCAAGTGGGAAGCCCCCTGGTTTAGATTCATGTGTTTCAAGCATGGCTGCTTTCAGTGGACTTCAACTCCCAGAATCCCTGAGCTAACATGACTGGAGGAGGAATTCTGGGAGCTGAAGTCCACAAAGCTGTAAAGTTTGAAGACCCCTGTTCTCTACAAGGTTGATCCCCTCTTCTCTGTGACAGTCCCTCAGATGTTAGAAAATCGCTATCATATTAGTCCTGCTCTTCATTAGACGAAGGGTCTTCAAACTTGGCAAGTTTAAGACTTGTGGATTTCAACTCCCAGAATTCCTGAGTTAACATGGCTGGAGGAGGAAGTCTGGGAGTTCAAAGTCCACAAATCCGAAAGCTGTCAAATTTGAAGACCCCTGGGTTAAGGGCTCATTAAAAGACTAAAAAAAAAAAAATTCCTATGCATCTATAGCCCTTTGCTCCAGGAGCTCAAGGTGGCATAAATAGAAAACCCCATTTTATCACCCAACAACAATTTTGTGAGGTAGGGCAGAAAGAGAGTATCCTCCCTCAGTTGTATTATTGGAAGAATGTGATCTTTCTTCTCAAGAGAGGGAATAAAGAAGACTATTTGGAGGTCAGGGTTGAAATGAGGGGTTCTTGATGCTCTCTGAGCTTGGTTTCCTTCCTTACAGACGTTTCATTACCTGATGAGGTAACACCATCGGTGTTAAGAGATGGCTTGGTTTGTCACTTTATTTATTAGATTGATTTGCCACCTGTCTCATTTTGAAACAACTTTGGCAGGTTTACAGTATTAAAATAATAAAAGATAAAATATTTCCAAAGGGGAATCCCAATCAAAGATAAAATTATAATTAAAAGATGGATGAAGAAAGGAGCAGGAATGCAGAGAGGAGGTAGGATTCCCTCTTAAGTTAATCAACCACCCCTGGTGTGGTGCTCTATTATTAAACATTGATATTTGCAATATTTCTAGCTTGTTATGTTATTCAATCAGGTGAGATTAAAAACCCCCAGCAGCCTGAAGCCACCCAGCATTCCCTCTGGCTGATTTGCAAAATCTTTTTGTGTCTTTAGCTTTTCTTCCTTGACTGACAAGGATCCACGAAACCTGAGGAATTGCCCTTGAATGCCAGCACAGTTGCAACAGTTTGGATTCCGGGGGCAGGTTCTGGATCGTCGGGCTGGGTACAGCTTTTGCCTGGAGACCCTCTGAAAAGTACAATGGAAGAGAGGGATCTGAGGGATCCCCCACCGAAGAAAGACTCTCGTGGAGGGAAACCCCTGCCCCAAGGGACGGGCAGAGAGATCAAGCAAGAACCGGATGAGGGATCCCTTCAGCAGTGGGAAGCTCAATGGCGGGAGTTCCTAAAGACGGTGGAGACTCCATGTCCGGGGAGCTCTAAGCCACCCGTGGATCCATGGGAAAACAGTTTGGCCTTCCTGGACTCCTTCGAGCAGGTGGCCCGGGCCTGCCGGTGGCCCAAGGAGGAATGGGTACCCCAGCTCCAGCCAGCCTTGAGTGGAGAGGCCGNAACAGTTTGGCCTTCCTGGACTCCTTCGAGCAGGTGGCCCGGGCCTGTCGGTGGCCCAAGGAGGAATGGGTACCCCAGCTCCAGCCAGCCTTGAGTGGAGAGGCCGAGCAGGCCTTTCTGAACCTGGGCGGGTGCAGCAAGGGGGATTATGGTAAAGTGAAGGCAGCCATTTTGCAAAGGGAAGCCCAGCGGCGGGAGGAACAGCGTCAACATTTCCGGCGCTTCCGTTACCAGGAAGCTGAAGGGCCCCGAGGGGCTTACAGCCGACTCCAGGAACATTGCCGGCGGTGGCTGAAGGCGGACATGTCCACCAAAGAGCAGATCGTGGAGCTGCTGATCCTAGAGCAGTTCCTGGCCATTCTGCCGCCGGAAATGCAACGCTGGGTCCGGGCGTGTGGCCCAGACAACTGCTCCCAGGCAGTGGTGTTGGTCGAAGACTTCCTTGGGAAGAAGGAAGAGCTCAGCATGTGGGAACATCACCCAGGGGTATTTCAGTGGTCCTTTCTTATGAAGTGTGAGGAGGATTGATGGCATGGTGGCACCAGGACAGAGTCCTTGCCCACCTTGATCTATTTATCACCCATGCAATTATAGATAGGACGTGTGTACCAATGATAATTAGGATCAATACGTGAGAATATTTGTAGCTCCGGTTGACCTGCGGAGTCCTTGATGCTCCCTGTCCCTGGGTGGTGTTTCTTGCAGACGTTTCATTACCCAACTAGATGATGTCATCAGGGCTAATGATGTTATCTAGCAGTGACGATGTTCCCTCGTTGGGGTAAGGAAAGATCAGCAAGAAAGCAACCAAGCTCAGAGAACACCGAGGACCTCTTAGGCGATGACGGGATCATACAGTACAACATCACATAGCAATTGTGACTGTCCAGTGGCCATCGTAAGGTGGATACCACAAGGTCGTAGGGGTCCCATGGTCACGTGATCGCCATTTGCAAGCAGTGGAATAGGAATCGAGGAAAGGAGAGGAAAAAGAATAGAAAAGAATAGGAATAGGAATGGAATGGAACAGAATGAAAAGGAATAGGAATAGGAATGGACTGGAAGGGAACAGATGGAATAGGAATGGAATTGAATGAAATAGGAATGGAATAGAACGAATGGAATGGAATGGAATAGATGGAATGGAATAGGAATCGGAATGGAAAGGAATAGAATGGAATAGGAATGGAAGGGAATAAAATAGATGGAAGGGAAGGAATGGAATAGGAATAGGAATGGAATGGAAAAAATGGATGGAGTGGAATGGAAAGGAAGAGAATGGAATGGAATAGAAAAGATGGTAGGGAAGGGAAAGGAATGGAATGGAATATGAGTAGGAATGGAATAGAATGGATGGAATGGAAAGGAATAGAATGGAGTAGGAATGGAATAGGAATGAAATGGAATAGGAACTGGAATAGATGGAATGGAAAGGAATAGGAATGGAATGGAATAGAAAGGAATGGAATGGAATAGGAATAGATGGAATGGAAAGGAAAGGAATAGAATAGGAATGGAATAGAATGGAATAGGAATAGAAAGGAATGGAATGGAATAGAATAGATTGAATGGAATAGGAATCGGAATGGAAAGGAATAGAATGGAATAGGAATGGAATGGAATAAAATAGATAGATGGAAAGGAATGGAGTAGGAATGGAATAGGAATATAATGGAACAGGAATGGAATGGAAAAAAATGGATGGAATGGAATGGAAAGGANAGGAATAGGAATAGATGGAATGGAAAGGAATACAATGGAATAGGAATGGAATGGAATAGAAATGGAATGGAATGGAATAGAAATGGAATGGAATAGGAATGGAAAGGAACAGTGGAATAGAATGGAATAGATGGAATAGAACGGAAAGGAATGGAATAGATGGAATAGAATGGAAAGGAATGGAATAGGAATGGAATAGGAATGGAATAGGAATAGATGGAATGGAAAGGAATGGAATAGAATGGAATAGAAAGGAATGGTATGGAATAGGAAGAAGAATGGAATAGGAATAGAAATGGAAAGGAATGGAATGGAATAGATGGAATGGAATGGAATGGAATAGGAATGCCGTGGAATGGAAAGTAATGGAATGGATGGAATGGAATAGAATAGATGGAATGGAATAGAATAGAATAGATTGAATGGAATAGGAATAGGAATAGAATGGATGGCATGGCATGGAATGGAAAGGAATAGAATAGATGGAATGGAATAGGAATAGAATGGATGGAATAGAATAGATGGAATGGAATAGGAATAGAATGGATGGAATAGAATAGATGGAAGGGAAGGAATGGAATAGGAGGAGGAATGTAATGGAACAGGAATGGAATGGAATGGAAAGGAATACAATGGAATAGGAATGGATGAATTGAAAAGGAATAGATTGAATGGAAAGGAAAGGAATGGAATAGATTGAATGGAATGGAATAGGAATGGAAAGGAATCGATGGAATGGGAAGGAATGAAATGAAAAGGAATAGATGGAATAGAATGGAATGGAATAGATTGAATAGAATAGAATAGAATAGAATAGAATAGAATAGAATTCTTTACTGGCCAAGTGTGATTGGACTCAGAAGGAATTTGTTTTGGTGCATTGCTTCTTGTCCTGCCTTCAGGTGCTCTGGAGAATAGCTTGACTCCCTCTTCTTTGTGGCAGCCCCTGAGATACTGGAAGACTGCTATCATGTCACCCCTAGCCTTAACTAGACCTTGGGTCTCCAAACTTGGCAACTTTAAGATTTGTGGACTTCAACTCCCAGAATTCCTCAGCTAGTCATGCTGTCTGGGCAATTCTGGAAGTTGAAGTCCACAAGTCTTAAAGTTTTCCAAGTTTGGAGACTCCTCAAGTGGACATACCGAATTCCAGCAACCGTTCTTTGTATCTTTTAGCCTCCAGTCCCCTAACCCCGTCCCCAACATATGTTGGCTTCCTTTTGAGCAGAGACACCAGGATATCAGGCAAGACTTTTTATAAGGAGAGATTTTTAAGAAAATGCCTTGAAATAGAGGTTGGGCCACCTGCGCCCAATCCCCCCCCCTCCCGTCTGTAGGCCCTAGCTGGCTTTCACTTCAGGTTCAGCAACTATCAGCTGAAACCCCACCTTCAAGGCCATTGAGCATTCAAAATATCTCTTTTGACCCTGTCCCGCAGGTAGGCATTTTTTTTCAAGCTAGAAGGAAGCAGCAATTAATCCGTGGAACATTTATGATATTTGTTCTCCTGTGGCTGGAAGGCAGCAGTCAGCGACCTTGGGAAAATCATCATGGGAAAGGCCTATCACTATCTCCCAGAACAGGGGTCCCCAAACTTGGCAACTTTTAAGACTTGTGGACTTCAACTCCCAGAACTGGCTGAGGAATTCTGGATGTTGAAGTCCACAAGTCTTAAAGTTGCCAAGTTTGGAGACCTCTGCCCCAGAAGAACAGCCAGGGAGAACAGTCCAGAATACAACCCTTGATTGTATAAACAGAAGTACAGAATCAAAATCACATGAAGTATTAGTTCCACTTTTTAAGTAAAGCCACACCTGAAATATTGCATCTGTTTTTGGTCCTAACATTTCAAAAGAGACCCTTGGAAAAAGTGCAGAGAAGAGCAGTTAGGATGATTAAAAAGCCCTGGAGAGTAAAACAGTTACACGACTTGGGTTTGGGCTATTTTAGAGAAAAGAAGAATTAGGGGTGACATGAAAACAGTATTCTAGTATTTATGGGGCTATCACAAAAAAGAGGGGGTCAACTTTTTCTCCAAAGCAGTAAAGAGAAGAAGAGAAACAAGGGATGGAAACTAATCAAAGAGAGAAGCAACCTGGAATTGAGGAGAAACTTCCTAACAGGGAGGACAATCAACCTTGTGGAACAGCTTTGCTTTCAGAAGTTGTGGGTGCTTCATCACTGGAGGTTTTTAAGAAGAGACTGGACAGTCCCTTGTCTGAAATGGTATAGGAGGTTCTCCTGCTTGAGCCACGGGTTGGATTAGAAGCTCTGTTCTGTTCCAGAATTCTGGAATGGGAATGAAACCTCTCAGAGGAGTCGATTAAGTCAATTCAGAAGAGCTTCAACATTAAGAAACAAAAAAATGAGGAGATAAGACAGCTTTCTTCCTCCTTTCCCCCCATTGAAAATGGTCCCTCTCTGCCCTTCTTCTTGTTGTTAGTTGCAAAGTTGTGCGCAGCCCATCGCGACTCCATGGACAACGTTCCTCCAGGCCTTCCTGTCCTCTGCCATCTTCTGGAGTCCATTTAAGCTCAGGTTGACTGTTTTAGTGACTCCATCCAGCCACCTCATTTCTCTGACGTCCCCTTCTTCTATTGCCCTCAATCGTTCCCCAGCATGAGGCTCTTCCTCAGTGAGTCCTTCCTTCTCATTAGGCGGCCACAGCAGTTGAGTTTCATCTTCAGGAT
>BHFT01040330.1:0-18994 GCA_004320025.1 Laticauda laticaudata
AAGACAAAACAGCCTTCTGCAATGTAGGTTCTGTCCAGTAATTCAGATCCCAGGAAAGGTTTGTGCCAATTGTGGATTACATCATCAGTCAAGCATCCTGGAAGGCATTTCAGTTCTTTGTCTAGCAAATAAATCTTGGGTGGTATGATATGATATGAGCAGAAATGCAGCAAATGACAGGAGTTTATTTCCAAGGCAAGACTGACTTTCAATTCCCTTTTCTTTCTTTTTGGTTAGGAAGCAAAGTAGAAAAATCTTAGTCACTTAACAAGCTTATTTTAAAGAAATAATAAAAGTACTTTGTTCAAAGGATAAAATCAACATCTTAACAAAACAGCCAGGGCAACAACAATGCAGGCAGAAGCATTAGGCTAGTCATAGACTGACACAGACCAGGGATGGTGCTTATCATGCTTGTAGGACAAGCAATTACTGGGTCTTCAGAAAGAACCTTTCGGCAGGTTAAGTTTCACATCCTTTTACAAAAATATGCTAAAACAGGTTAACAGTCCAGCTGAGATTCTTACGGTAGACAGCAGCAGCTATTCACGCATGGAGATGGTTGGCCAGAAGTGGCACATATTTTTATTCTTGTGCATGTTACTTGTGAAGATGTATACATTTGATGTAGAAATCTTTGTCCAATCACTTACTTCTGCTAACAATTAGCAGAAAATTTGCTTGAGAATAATTTTCCAAGAGTAATTGGCTGACAATTTGGTAAGTTAAAAAACACACTACAAGTAGTCCTTGACTTACAACCACAATTGAGCCTGGAATCTTGGTCATGGAGCAAAGTGGTCGTTAAGTGAGATGTCAGGTGACTTTGCTCAATGGCCACAATCCTGACATTCCTGGTAGTGTTCATTAAGCTATTGTGCAGGTTGTTAAGCAGATAAGAAGTGGAACACAGATAAAGTATGGAACGATAACACAGATAAGTATGGAACACAGGATGCCTCAGGGGTAAGTGGGTGGGTGGGAGATTCCACTCGGGAGCTGGAAATCCTCCCTGCTGAAATCCAAACCAGATTTTCAGCTCCTGAGGAAGGCAGTCTGCGCCAGGTGTTCCTCAGTCACCTGAGGCATCCAGGGCTACTTAATTTATCATGCTGTCTGTCTGCTCTTTGCTCAGATTTCAGGTTCCTTTCATCTGTAAAGGCTAGCTGAAAGAGCTGCCTGCCAAAGGATGTCAGTTCCCCTCCAGTCAGTTTCCTTTCAGCAGGATGCAGGAATGGAGGTCAAATCATCAGGATCTGAACTCAATTTTTCCGGCTCGCTAAAGGAGTTTAGCTTTTCTTTACAAGCAGCTCTTTTAGTCAGGCCCTAGAGACAAGATGGAGTCCTCGCAGCAGATGACAGCAGGTTGCCATCTTCCCTGCTGGCTTCCCCATTGATTTTTTTGGAGAAGTGGCAGAGAAGATTGCAAACAGCAATCACTTGATGGTGGGGCGATTGGTAACCAGTCATAAGTGAAAACAAGTTGCCAAGATCACAATCACAAGACCATAGGGGGACAGCACATTTTATGACAACCTGCTCTGACCCAAGCCTTGTTCAAATTAAACAAATACAAACGGTGTATAAAAGCAAACCTTTTTTGATGTGGCGCTGGGAATTCTTTGCATTCCCAGCCAAGAATCATTTAAACCTAATTGTTTGAGATAAAAGCAAGTCCATTCAAGGTTGTAAAAGGTTGCCAAGAACAGAAGTCTAATTACTGATAAATATCAATGGACAGAAGTCTCAAAAACAAACCGGAATTTGCAGGGCTTCAGCGAGGACTCAGAGTCTAAAGAACTTCTTTGCTTCCTGAAAAAAGCATATCCCGAGGGCTGGTTTTTATCCTTTATGGGAGGGGCAATCACCTTCCAACCTTACTCCCGAGTTGCCCTTGCTGCTTCAGCTGCTCTCTCCTTCGAGCAGCCTTGTGCACACGTGCACTGGGCACAGGCTCCCCGGGGTCCTCTGCTTCACTGCTGCCAGACTCCAAAAGCTCCAAAGGCAGCATCCCACTCTCCAATAGTCCTGGCCCCATTCCTGCATCAGATGCAAGACCTTTGTTCAAGTCTTTGTCAGGCTTCCTGACTGGTTCCCTTTCATCCTTGCTCTCAGAGACCTCTGCCATCCGCACCTGCTGCCGATGAATCACAACACAATGAGAAGTGTTGTACTGGCTATAAAGCACCCTTTTCAGGGTCACTGTAATACACAATCATCTCTAACTTTGTTTTATTTATTGCATAAATGTCTTCTGGAACAAAAGGCAATATACAAAATAAGTGCCTCTCCATTTTTATACTACCTTGAGACTTATGTCAGACTGAGAAACAGAAATTGCTTAAAAGTCATTTAGGGAGCTTCATGTTGAATACTGTAGTTTATGAAACTTCAATTTCTCCAACCGAGCAGAACTACTCTTGTAAAAGTTGCTGGTTGCTTAAAATATACAGCAAATGACACAAAGTAGGCTAATATATCGTTGCATTAATACAAATCTGTAATATGAATAAACGGATGAAGCATTGAATGATTTGTTTGAGGTAGAGAGGTAGATCCTTATTGGTCAAAGGGAGCTTGCTGGACTTGGCCACGGGGGAGGAAGTGGGGAGGAACTGGCAGTTCACAAAGGGCAGGAGAAGGTCCTTGCCTAATGCAGAGGTTCCCAACCTCCAGACTGGTATCGGGTTTGTGGCCTATTAGGAATCAGGCCACGCAAGTAGTGGGCGAGCAAACAAAGCTTCACTTAGGTATGCACAGAATTAAATTGTATGTGAAACAATTGTCTTCCATGAAACTGATCCGTGGTGCCAGAAAGATTGGGGACCACTGATCTAACAAATACAAACTGGATCTGCTGGAACTGCTGTAATTAAGCAATGCATCCATTCATTTAACACCCGCATTTTGCACCAGTTGAAGCTTCTGAATGTTTTTCAAGAGAAGCCCAAGTAGAGCACATTGCAGTTATCCAAATGAAAGATCAGGAGGGCATGAGTAGAACTTGCAGCACATAGAATTTATGAGTAGAACTTATAAGCAGTATAAGTAGAACTTATAATTATCCAGTGCAGGAATGTGTGCAGGTGGTGCACAACCAAAAGTGTGCAAAGGGCCCTGTAGCCATGGCTGCCACTTCCAACAGGAGCCATTGAGTCCAGGAGAAACCCCAGATTGTGCACTGGGTTCATCTAGGAAAGTGCCATTCCATCCAGGAAGCACCTTGTCACCAGAAGGTCCAAATACTCAGAGCCAGTCAGTCTTACATAGTCATTGAGCAATATATGATATTATCTACAAAACACAGAAAGGAGGTAAGTATTAAAAATACATATGTTTGAGATGTATTGGAGTAAAGTTTTCATAACTTCTGGGCAGCATGGATGGGAGCTGAAGGCTATCACATTGCTTAGCTTTGTTTTGAGTGCTTTATTAACTCTGCATGCCAAATCTTTCATTACCATAGAGTCAGAGTTGCACGCAGTTAACAAAATCTCCAGCAGGCTATAACAGGATCACATTTCCTATTGTGAATTCATTTTCAATAAATAAAACTCTGGCTACCGGATAGCTTAGTTAAGAATGTGTGCTATGGTCTTCAAAAGACTGTTTACCAGAATTTACGCTGCCCACTGCCAGAATCCTCCTCGATTCCTCAAAGACAGCCTCTAAATTGACATATTGACAGCTCTACCAGTAACTCCACAAGGCCTGCACTAGTTAGGAATATGGTCAACATAACCAGACAATGGCAACAGCTGTTTTTTTTTTTAAAGGTAAAGTAGGAAATAGTGCAGCATTGTAGGACAGAAAATTAAGACATATTCTCTTTGGGGGTGGGGGAGAGATGCGGGAGGGGAACAGAAAGGGAAAAGGGTGACCGGCTTTCCCATCCAGAATGACGACTTCTGCATTTGATCCAAACAAGACGGAGCACTTTTAAATTCAATGCATGCCCTTCTCGCTGAACAAAAGCTAATTCAGCGGTGCTTAATTTTAGCTCCATCGTGACCCTTGTGTTTTTGTCTTTGTGTGAGATGATAAGTCAAGTGCTACGGAAACAATGGGACCTTTTGCTAGGACTACTTTTTTTGTAACTGTAGCATCAGCCTTTCCATAAAAGGCAACTGACAAGCCCTTTCTCATCGAGCATGACTCAGCATGATTTGGTGATTTCAAGCTTGCTCACCGCTCTGATACTGATCTACTGTAATGAAATCACAAAGCCAAAGTGATTCTTTCTCTAGAGAAATTTTACCCCCGCTTATAGCATATTTTTGAAAATTACATCATTCTCTCCAAATAGCTGTAGTTAAACCTGGACCAACTTTTCACACTTGGGCATCAAAGAAAGCAAACTAGTTGCTTACTCTTCGAGGGCTTACTTTCTCTCCTCGGTTTTAAAAAAAACCTTGAAGCTTTTACTAAAATAGGCATCCTGAAGCTCTTGCACAGCATTCATAAAAGTTATCTCTGAAAAGGTTTATTATGATAGAAGGGAGAACATGCCAATCTTTATAGGAAGTAATATTAATTATATTTAATTTAAATATATTTTAAAGTAAATAATTTCAGGTTTTGCCCTGGTCCTAACCCACTTTTTTCTTTTTGTCCAGAGAGTGCTATTTAGGCTGTTTTCCAATTAGTTGCACAGAGAGACATGCTGCCACGGTAAATTTTCATGACCTTTACCAGATGGGGAAATTGCTCATATGTTTTGGTATAGAAGTTTATTCCATATTTCAACAAGAGGGAGAAAAATAAAAAATGATGATCATTCGTATAAAAAAGGCTTTCCTCAATTTGAAAATTGTGCACCCTGATTTTAAAAGCACTAGTTCCAATTTGAAGTTAAGAAGGGTTGAGAATGTTCATAACAGTACATGGTTCTAGTGTCTGATTGTTCTTGGTTATTTTAAATCAAGGATTCCCACCCAATTAGGTTAGGAAGATCATCTTGTTCAAAAAAAATCCACAATATTTTCAAAGCTTTCCAGAATTAACTCCTGTAAGCTTGTGACAAGCAAGCAAACAGGGACCAGACATTCCAAAAAGGAATCTAGGGAATTATTTTATCCCACAGAAACCTCTGAAGTCAAGAATAAATTTGGGAACTCCTACTGAACCCTTCTAGTTTATAATTCACAAGATGGCCTTCCTTCCCAACTACGAATTAAATAAAAACAAACAGAAGAGAAGTGGAAATGACCGGTTACACAAATATGAAGGAAAACAGAGTTGTTGAATTCATGCCGTTCACAAAACATAGCAATTGCAGACTATAAAAAAAGACTATTTACATTCCAAAACAGAAATATGTACCTGCCAAAATGTTAAGTTCTATTTGAGATGTATGAATCTTAAATTTTCTTACCCCTTATTTCTCTTGACAGAAAAGGAATGCCTGTATCTAGTTATAGTCATATCATCTCTCATTTTTGAGAATTTCACCTTACAATTTAAGTTCATAAAAATGTTGCTTTTGGAAAGGATTACTAAAACAAGGGCATAAAGCACTGATTTCCAACTTCAGCCTATTTGCATTATATATAATATAGATATGCATTTTGCAAACTGTATTAATTCAACTTATTAAGTACCTGAAAAAGTAATACAGTAGATTCCTTCCTGCTGAAGGTGTTCAAATGATATCAAGAAAAGTTCAGAGGATTCCTATACTGAGCAGAAAGTTGGGATACATAATTCCTACAGTATCTAACTCATACATTCTGGGATGCAATGTTTTTTACCTATTTACTTATTTGCTTATTTTATTTGTTTGGCGTTGTCTGATCTGAAACTGTCCCTGGGCAGCTCACAGTATATAAATACAGTATCAGAAATAAAAGTAGAGCAATGGAAATAAAATAAATGGCAAATCTGGGCAAGTAATATCAAGAGACTTGGAATTTAAGACAAAGATATCTAACAAGGGGTTTCATCTACTTTAGCCCAAGGTCCAGAAGAACAGCCAGGTTTTCCAGAACATCAGCCAAGGAGGAGCTATCCAGACTGCCTGAAAGATCAATGTAATTTGATGGTACTCACAACCAACTTTACTATTCTTATGTAACGTTTGAAACAGTCCTTCTCTTATGCAATCAATTCACAAGGTATCCCATCTAATTTCAATTTAACCTGTAATGTTGGAAACGCTGTTATGAACATGGTTTTCAGTTTGAATGCAGCATTTTAAAACACTATAGAATAGGTGGAAATATTGTCTTAAATGTAAAGGTCCCTTAGCTAAACATGGTATTTACTGTTAATTGTTTAAAGCTCCTTTTGACTTCATCAAAGTTTCTGCACTATTTGACCTGACCGTTAAGCCCTCTCTTTCCACAGTCTTGGTTCCAAATGAACCTTTGAGCCAGAGTTAATAGTCTAATAGCAGTGCCCAGTTCACATTCTTTTGCAAATGAATTTTTAGTGGTTTTCGCCAAAGAGTAGAATGTAAGAGATTGAAGAAAACCTTAATTTATAGTTGATATCTTTACTAGTAGATTAATATATAACTTCTTTCTCTTAAGCACCAAATACCAGAGATATAATGGCTTAATTCAGGTAGCAATTGGTTCATCTGCCAAATCACCTATGTATTTTAAAGTGGATGCTGCTTTTATAAAAACAATAGCATGTATCTTATAATTGTAATATGTAAAAACACAACAGGTAATCTATTTTTATATAATTATGTTTATTGTAAAATTACCAATAGGAATTAGCTATGCAAAAGGAATTAACTATGCTTCAGCAACAAGAATATTTGAGAAAAGCACTGATCATAATCAAAATTATGAGATTCTTGGTGCTCTCTGAGCTTGGCTGTTTTCTTGCAGACATTTCATTATTAAACTAGACAATATCATCAATGCTAACGGGAGTGGGGCTTGCTCTCATTTATACACTTGTATCTTGCCTTATCAGTGTTGGTGGAGTAGTTTTGTAGTTCCTTGATTAGACTGTTGTTTATTGTTAGCTTGTTTGTCTGAATTGGTAGTTCCTTGATTTGGGTATTGTTGACTTCTTGATTATTGACCTAGTGTTAATCAATCCCTGCTCATCTGGGTGTTGATTGCTGGTGAGGAGGTGTTTTGATCTTTTTGTTTCCTTTTTGGCTTTTTTGATTCTATTTTTTGAAAGCTATGTAGATGCTGTTTATCTCTATGTGCCTTTTGATCACTGATTAGTCTGAATGCCAAACTTCCAGGAATTCTCTAGTATTTTTGGACTTGGCTTGGTCTAGGATGCTCACAGTTGAAACTATGGTTAAGCTTGTTCATGTGGTGTGAAATTAAGGAATTTTCATCAGATTTTCTGACTGCTAGTTGGTGTTCATGGATATGTTCTGCTAGTGTTCTGCCTGTTTTTCCTACATAGTGGCTATTACAGTCCTTATGCTGAATGTTGTAGATGACTCCTGCTTCTTTTCTTCTGAGGCAGCTGAGTCTCCTGGTTTACCTATGATGTTTTGAAGGCTTTAGTTCATTTGTGTGCTATGGCGATGCCATATGGTTGTAATAATCTGTTGGAGCTTTCTGAGATTTTTTTCTAATGTTTGGCAGTGCTATCCATTTTCAATGCTTGTTTTGGTTGTGTTACATTGAGTTGAGTACTCAGGCACTTTTTGATAAAGTTGCATGGGTATCAATTGAAAAATGTTATATAGATGATGTGTTTCCTTTTTCTAATGTTCAGGGTTGCTGCACTGAGTTTGTGCTCATCTAAAAAAAGTTCTTACACATCTTTTCTTGTAAGAATTTGGGTTGTTATTTGG
Source organism: Laticauda laticaudata (assembly GCA_004320025.1). Taxonomy (NCBI): domain Eukaryota; kingdom Metazoa; phylum Chordata; class Lepidosauria; order Squamata; family Elapidae; genus Laticauda; species Laticauda laticaudata. The sequence goes on from BHFT01040330.1 coordinate 7,778, forward strand.
TAGGGAAGCACTTGGTTGGTTTGGGAAGTTTTATGATAGACTTGTGTTTTTAATTTGCCATCAATGCCTGAGAATATCCAAGAAGGGTAATGTGTTGTTTTCTTATGATTTTATTCCTTTGAAATTGTTGATAGTTTCATGTGTGGTCTCTAGTTGTTCCTTTTTTTATTGTGACATAGTTATCTTCTAAGTACCAGATCCATGGGAGTATCATAAATTCTAGATGTTACATTATGATTTGAGTCCTGAAAGCAAGGGTCCCATGGATATTCCTTTGATTTGTTGATATATTTGTCTGTCAAATGGAAAATATATGATCAGACAAAGCTTGATGAGATCCATGATTCTGGGCATTGCAGTCTTAATGTATTTGGTTAGGTCGGTTGAGCTATGTAGTAGTGCTATCATGGATTTCTTTGCTGATTCTGGTTCTACGGATGTAAAGACATCAAATAAGACCACAATTTCATTTCCATCTGTTGTAAGGCTTTGATTCTTTGTAGTGGGAAGTTGATGGAATTTGTTTCCCTCTGTGGAATAATTGGAATGGAATATTTGTTCCCCCACATTCTTTATAAATATTGTAGGTTGGGGTCCCCGGTAGTGATACAATTGGACAGAGAGATATTTCTGGTTTGTTTATTTGGGGGCATCTATCGAAATGTGGCGGACAGCTCCATAGCTCAGAGAGCACCAAGGGCCCGAAGGTACAAATATTCCAGCCCTAAGTCCAGCCCTAAGGTACAAAAATTTTCTTCTATTGATAATCAGATTTTTTTCTCCAGAAAAGCTATTCTTCTTAGATGGTCTAGTCAGGGCATGAAAAAAAAAAACCTCAAAGACAGAGCAAAGCAGTTCTTCTGGTGAAAGGCATTCCACTCTTTAACTGACAACACAATTAAAAAGATGCTGCCTTTGCTATTCCTGCTTAATATCGATCTATGAAGAATGTGGAACACCAGATATTAAATGCAATATATTGGGCAGGGGAGAGTACATACCACTGAGAGAGGATGGGTGATGAGCTATCCTTTCTTTTATGACCTGAGGGAGTGAGGGGTTTCCTTGCATTTTTATTATATTTAACACTTTGGTCCAGATAGAAATAACTCATTTTCACAAACAGGAGAGTTCTTTGGTTACTAGGTTCCAAGATTTTTTAGGCAAATTAAATGTAAGAGGCAACACTTTGTATGGAGATAGAAATAAATAGTAACTATTTCAATTTTTTTTTTAAAAAAAAAAAAANAGATAGAAATAAATAGTAACTATTTCAATTTTTTTTTTAAAAAAAAAAAAACCACCTTGCTCAGCCAAATTAGCCCTAGGCAATTTTGGACCAAAATTTCAAAACACATTCAAGGTCAGTATCATATATAAACTGTCTTCTGAAATTCAGCCTAGTAAAGCACAAATGGACAAGACACAGCTGGCAGCCCAACAGGAGCTAATAGCATGTCCGGATTGCAAAACTGAATTTTAAGAATAATTGCAAACCATCTAATACAGCTGATCCACTACCCATAGCTAGGCAACCAGAAGCCCTCTGCTGATTTTCAGTTTGCCCAATACATCCATCTATGATGTGGTCTGATTTAGTTGAATTCGGGCCATGGCTCATGTTGTAGTTATAGTGGAAATATATTAGCTATAATCTGGAGGTTGGGTTCAGATAACTGATTTTAACTACCTTTTTTTTTTCTTTAAGTTTTCAAAAACAATTTTATTTTCAAATTTAAAAATGTACAATTTCAAAAATACAGAAACAGTAACAACACACAATTTTTTACATTTGTTGTCAAATTTGGTAAATCCTAAAAATCATTATTGGTTTGTACTAGTCACATATTCACACATTATCACATCCTAAGCACTAAATAATTCACAATATACTCCATTCATTTTCATGTTGGCTTATAACTACTCTTCTATTACAAATACATTCATGTTTTTTTTAATTAATGAACGCAAAAAATATTATAAATGGCTAATAATAATAATAGTAGTAACAGAAAAAAGAAGATTTAAAACCTTTAATTGTTTTTATGTACTTAATATATTATAAACTGTTGGATATAATTTGTATCTTTGGTTCATTTCATTTTAACTACCATTTGACCTCTCATTCAAACCAGACTAACAGCTTGCTTATGGTTCAACAGCCATTAATGTAGTCCTCCAAGAAAACAACAGAATGTAAGAGCAGCTGTAGTAAAGCCATCGCTGCAGCCTTGTTGCTCTCACTTTTAACCCTAGCCCTAATCCTAATTCTCATCCTAAACTTAAACCTAACCCAGGGTTGCACAAATGAGGATTTGATAATACAAACTAGATGACAGTTTCATTCTTTCCTAATCCTGCAATGATACCTGTGATCAATGGTGGTATTCTACCGGTTCGGCCAAGCTGGTAGCGGCAATGACCAGTGGAGACCAAACCGGTTCTCTCCGCTGCTCTGCTGTTGGGCCCGCCCACCCTCCCGGGCTCCCATACTCACCTTTCTCCTCAGAATTTGAAGCACAGATGCTTTGCGTGGCACAGCAGAGTGCTACACGGCAGCTGAAGCGACCAGAAGAGTGCAGGCTTGCAGGAGGCGAGTTTGAATGCCTCTGTGCTCGCGCAAATGCCTCTGCGCCTGTGCAAAGTGCGCATTTGGTGCAAACACCCACGCAAAAGTGTGTGCACATGCGCAAAGCGCACCCACCAAGCCACCCCACTGAATTGGTGATAAAAATATTTGAATCCCACCACTGCCTGTGATCCTAGTTGGGTCACATTCCAGAAACTCTTCTACTAGAGGAAGAGGATTTATTTTATTTATTCAATCTATATATGACTGCCCCCCTTCCAGATGCAACTCTTAGGAGCTAAGTTATTTCCCTCCTCTTTCTTGTGACTTCCCTAAATTTGTTTTTCCTTTCTCTTTGTAGCCATATGGCTTTCCTGAAACAGATCAAGAAGCTTGAGAGATTCTCAGGAATCCTGCAGAAGTAAGTAGCAAGGTATAAAAACATTAGCTTCTACTCTCCGTTTCACATTTCACACCCTGAAGGAGTCTTTCCTTGTGCAAAAAGCAAGCCTAGTTCCAACTTGTAAACTGTTTATAAGGCCCCAATATTCTCCAAATGTCTTCTAGCAAAGTTGAATGCTGAGTTTAATCAAAATACAAAGCTGCAACTTCTAATATTTCTGCTTTCTTGCTCATAAGCAGTTGCTGGTTCAAATTGCTCACTATCAAGTGGCTCTCCCTCAAAAAGCCATATTTTGTAATAAGAATGTAATGTATGGATTGAGGCATACAATCATGATATTGTACTGTCATAATATAACCCTTGTTAATTATTGGTTATTCTAGCAGTTTTCTTGCAAAAACAGCTAAAGAGGTGTGCATTAATGGCTGGTCAGTAAGCAGTAGGATTTTGTTGTTTAAGTTCTCAGCTAAATGACTGACCTTTCAAAACTTTGTTCTTAACCTCTACTCGAAAACAACTTTAAAAACTTTACCAATAAGCTTATTGTTTTAAGTATATTCTTTGAGTTTAATTGCTAACCAGTATCATTCATGATCAAATAGTGTTTATACTTTCCAAGTTGCTGTTTATTGTTCTCAAAAGTTGTTGATTTTCTCTTTGAGCTCGTGATCTCTGACTAACTGGAGTTGGAGCCAAAATAACATGTAATTGGGCCCTGCAATGAACTATTTTTTTTGAATCCATCTTCATTGGTGGATTCAGTATTTCCTGCACCATTGTCACAGCCTGGTGAACTCCTTAAGCAATTTCCCCTGAAGCTTTGAGTCTGAAAATCGTATAGACTAGACTAGTCTAGACTAGGGAATGTAGACTGCTCTTGTCTTTAATGAATTTAGCAATGTTATTTAGAATGTTAATTGTCACAAAGAGAAAACAAATGAGACTCAAGGACAGGTAGTCCTTGGTTTACAACTATGATTGAACTCAAAATTTACATTGTTAACCAAGACAGTTAAGTGAGTTTTGTCCCATTTTACAACCTTTCTTGCCCTAGTTCTTAAATGAATTACCGAAGTTGTTCAATTAGTAACATGGTTGTTAAGTGAATCTGGCATCCATTTGACTTTGCTTGTCAGAAGATTGCAAAAGGCAATCAATCACATGACACTGCAACCTTCATAAATATATGCCAGTTGCCAAGCATCCACATTTTGATCATCTGACCATGCGGATGCTGCAGTGGTTGGTAAGTGTGAAAAATTGTCATAAGTCACTTTTTTCCAGTGCCATTATAACTTCAAACGGTCACTAAATGAACTGTTGTAATTTAAGGACTACCTGTATCAGATATACCTAAATAGCTCAATGGCACTGAACAAAGCCACAATCACCAAAGAAAGATGGCTTTGAAGTTCGACTGGGACAGTTTTCAGATCATTGCCACAGCAAACATATTTTGATGGCATGAAATTCCAGCCCAGCTCTATTATGTTGACATAATTGATCCACCATTTGTCCACTTTCCATGTTGAACTCTTATTAGATGCAGTTTGTTTATTGAATGTTTAGCCTATCTCAACCATTCAGCCAACTCCAGGCAACAATCTGTTGAAAAAGGCTGTTTTAAATGTTTTCTTAAATGAGAACAAGATCAGAGCTGTCCAAAGTTCAAGGGGGATATTATCCCACAGGGCAAAAACAGCCAAAACAACATAATTTTAACAGTGGAACTTGGAACATGCCTATTCTACTAAATCTAATAAATAAGGAGGGCGTAAGTGGAGTGAGGTGGCCCTGCAGATAACCAGTCCTAGAGCTATGAAGGCTTTACAGATGATAGCCTGCACTTTGAATTCCACCCAGGAACCAAGTGGGAGTTAGTACAGCTCTTAAAGCAGGAATTCCCCAAGTGAATTAAGATGCAATTGCACTACACATCAGTAGCGCGTTTCAAAATAGTTTACCACCAGTTCAGTAGGTATGGCTTGGCGGGCACACTTTGCATGCAGGCAGAAGCTTCCTGACTCACCTCCTGCAATCCTGCACTCTACCTGTCATTTCAGCAGCTCATGCGCGGCAATCTGCTGTGCCGTGCAGAGCAGGTATGCTTCAAAAGCAAGGAATAAAGGTCAGTATAGGAGCCTGGGCGGGTGAGCCCAACAGCAGCTTTAGCAGCTCCTCAGAGAGAACTGGTTCAGTCTCCGCCGATCTTCAATGCTACCGGTATGCCAGAACCGGGCTGAAGTGGTAGAATACCACCACTGCTACACATAGTCCTTGATCTACAACTATAATGGGACCCAGTTGTAAATCAGGGACTACCAGTAATGTATTCTGAATCAGCTGTAACTTCCTGGCCTACTGTGCAAAGGCAAACTGATGTGGACCCGCATTGCATGAGTGATTGTAAGTAGGGCTTTCAATCCTACTCCACTTCCTCAATGACCTCTGAAGCTGCAGCTCCACCACCTTCTCTATAAACCTTCCCCAAAAATGGGAGGATGGAGACCTGTTGGAAATTATCCAACACTGCTTTCAACAGTGGCTTCTTGAGAATAAACTCATCATCCCTTCCCAAGAAGCTTCAACCAATCAGGAAGGGCATGGATATAATACATATCCTGTGCACTTCCAAGACTCACAAACTGAGATTCCCCCAGTAGCAGATAAGGCCCTGGCTCAGACAAGTCAAACCCGAGTCAAAGTTGGAATGACTCTGAGTCACTTTATTTATGCCTGGAATTTCCCTTCTTCCCTCCCATCCAAATGTAATTAAGAGTGTAAATCTGTGAAAAGATACTACTTTGTTCTACACTGTTTTTGAACAACGACTAGAAAAAAGTTAATTATAAATGTTTTCCATATTATTTTCAGAGTTTTTCATTTTATTGAAATTGACTTGCCTGATGAATGAACATTACCTAATGATGTAATGTATGAGAAAGGAAGAGCAGTGCAGTTCTGAGACTTTCTTTCAAGCAGGAATGATGAAATGATCTGGCAAATGAATAGTAAATCATTTGCTCTGATCGGTGATAAAAATCTGTGTGAAATCCAGCTATTTTTAAATTGATAACATAGAGGAAGCCACAAAATTATTAAATGTAGAAAAGTTGGTGTACCTTCCTTTTACCTTGGATTTCTTCTTCATTCTTCATTCCAAATTAAAATATTTTGTAAAAGCCAGTTTTGCAACTAAGGAACGATATTGATACCATTACTAAATACTAGCCCGACCTAACAATTAGCCTTTAAAATATAACATTTATATGTAAGGTCATGGGATTAATATAGCTGGAGATAGTAGGGTTCTCGTGTGTGTGTGTGTGTATGTAGAACATTTGGGTGTCTCTAAAAAATGCCCATTGAAGATCCATTTGGCCCCTCCCATTTTGGATTGAGTGCTGCCCTTTGTTAGTCTGAAGCCTGTAATGCATTTCCTTGGTGCTTTTTTGGCCCTTAGATTGAAACGAGTTCTTTTCACCCTCCTCCCCACAATAAATAATAGAAAAGAAGAATTTTTATTTTCTTCTGTATCTTCTGGAGGTATAATTATAGATCGTTACAAAAGCAGTAGCTATGAGGCTTTTTATGACAAGACTGTCAAGAATATGCTACTACATTGGAGCCTTTAGTTCAGAGTGAATAATTAATGGTTCGGACTACAGATATGGTACAATTCTGTAAATAAATGAACATATTGCAATAAGTGCAGTGAACCATTGAAAGCAGGCTAACCAAGTGTTGCTACACCTCAAGTAGAAAATGTTCCAGGAAGCAAATCTGTGTCAATTCTAATAGATGCATCATTGCTATCTCCTGTATTTTACTCCTACCATATTTTTAAAATGCATTTATTAAATGTGGCTATGCTGTTCAAAATGTGTTAAAAACAAAAATCCCTGGAATTGGCTATCCTGGAAATGGGCAGCCAATACATGTAAATTAAATGTATTTGTTTGTTTGTTTGTTAAATCTATATGCCACTTATCCCTCTTGTACAGAAACTGGGTGGCCTACAAAATGATAGAAAGGTTAAAAAAAAAAAGATGATACCAAATGATTCAAAATACAGTTAGTCCTTGACTTATAACCACAATTGAGCCCTAAATTTTTGTTGCTAAGTGAAACATTTGTTAAGTGAATTTTGCTCCTTTCTGGCCATATTTGTTAAGTGGAACACTACTGTTGTTAAATTAGTAACACAGTTGTTTAAGTGAATCTGGCTTTCCCATTGCTTTTGCTTGTCAGAAGGTCACAAAAGTCATTTTTTCAGTTGAAACTTCAAACAGTCACTAAATGAACTGTTGTAAGTCAAGGACTACCTGTATGACTCTTCCACTGAAGCGAGTGGGATGACGCAACATGGCGATACCCTGGACCTTTAAAGGACTGTAAAGATACTGTAACAGCATTGCCAAAAAGGCATTATGAGTTGTAGATCTAATCTTATGAAGCTTCTCCTCTGGAAATATTGAATTGCTAAACAGAGCATACAAAACTTTTGCCAGACCAATACTCGAATACAGCTTATCAGTCTGCACTGCATATTGGACATTAATAAAATTGAGCGAGTCCAGAAATATTTAACGAGAGGAGTACTACACTTCTCTCCTTGCAACAGAATACCCTATATCACTAGGCTTGAGATTTTGGGCTTGGACAACCTTGAACTATGCCACCTACGGTTAGATTTAAGCATAGCACACAAAATTATCTGCTACAATGTCTTACCAGTCAATGACTACTTCAGCTTCAACCACAACAATACAAGAGCACACAACAGATACAAACTCAATATAAACCGTTTCAAATTCAATTGCAGAAAGTACAACTTCAGCAACAGAGTGGTCAATGCCCGGAATGCACTACCTGACTCTGTTGTTACATACTCTAACCCCCACTTCTTTAACCTCAAACTATCCACTATTGACCTCATCCCATTCCTAAGAGGTCTGTAAGGGGCATGCATAAGTGTACCATGATGCCTACCATCCCTGTCCTATTGTCCCAATTTATTCATACTTATTTCCTGTATTCTTATTCTTGTTTATACTTTTACCTATTATCTTATAAGCGACTGACAAATCAAATAAATAAATAAAATAATGACCAACCCTTGAATTGGACCCAGAAGCAAACGGTGACATTACATGTACCTCCCAAGAGGCCTCCAGAACTGTCCACACTGCTCCATTTTGTACCAGTTGTAGTTTCTGAATACCCTGCAAGGGTAGCTGGAGCATGTTTACAGTAATCTAACCAAGAGATGACCAGGGTATGAGTGACTGCACACAGGGCCTTACAATCCGGGAGATTCATATTTAGTTTATTAATCAAAAGGCGCTTTCTTGTCATCTCTCTCCTTTCTTTGAAATGGTTTAATTTATAGGACAAATGCATACTTGTCTCCTTGAGAGCCCAGAAATAGTTATGCAATTGTGAACAGGTTCACTGAACAGCACAAGAGAACAATCTCTTGAAGAATAAACAATGTTTATTCAGTAATACAGGATAATTTAAACATAATCTAACACACAGAGATTATCAGTTTAAGCTAAAATAAATAAATAAGCAAACCACAACAGCTTTAGTGGACAGACTCATTTCCTTCACTTCACCCTGTGTTTTTCAGTCCCATTTATTCTTTCAGCAGCAGCCTGCAGCTTTCCACAGATGCCTCTGCAATGCCATAACTGAATTCCAGGGATGGATAAACAGTGACAGTAGCAGAATGCTATGGAATCAAGTTTAGTCTGCTCTACAGTTATCCCAACTATGTAAATGTGGCACTTTTGGTCCTTAAGGTACTCTACATAGTTAGCAGTACTGTAGATATGAAAAATGCTAAATGCAATTATTTTCCCCCAAAAAATTAGGTAAGGAGAAAGTATTGACTGACAAATCTGATGTCTTTTCTCCATTCTTCCTCTTCCCGTTCCCTTTCTCTCCTATTCTTTTCATTTAAGAAACAGTCTTTTTCTCTCTTTTTTAAAAATTATTCCTGAAAACCATTGGGTCAACATCCTTTTTGAAGAGTTGCCAAGCCAACTTTAAATAGATATTGTTAGCTAAAATGTTTTTTACAAATGACCTGAATACAATTTGCACAACTTCATGTGTGTGTGTGCGTATGTTTGCAGGGCTTATAAATCACTCCAATCAAGCAATTCTTGAATGGCAAACAATTCCCTACAACCATATAAAAATAATCAAATAGCATTTGAAATGTGATAAAATTAATTCATTGTCCAAAGCAAAGTCCCTAGATTCTGGATCGAAATCACTAGATACAGTATGCAATTCACAGTGTGAATTCACCTTTCTTGCTAAGTTTGTTTCATCAGTTTATGAAATAAACCAGAATAGGCCAAGGGCTACACCATGCTAAAATACAACATTATTTACAAACCACACTAATTGGGTTAACATAAAATCAAACAACTTTCCATATGGTTAATATATTGGATGAACCAAACCAATCTGGGTTCAGCACAAGAACAATTTTCTGCGTTTTTAGAAACAAATTATGTACCATCTTCTTTTAATAAGAATATTGAATTATTTATATCATATACTTTAAATACTAACAAGAAATATAATTCCTAGTTGATCAGAAATGTTGTAGTCAACTGTTATTAGCCAACATTTAAATATCCTTTAGGATTACACAAGTACAGGTAGTCCTCGACGTACGACCACAAATGAGCTCAACATTTCTGTTGCTAAGCGAGACAGTTGTTAAATGAATTTTGCCCCATTTTATAACTTTTGCTATAGTTGTTAAATGAATTCCTGCAGTTGTTAAGTTAGAAACATGGTTGCAAAGTGAATCTGATTTCCCCAATGGCTTTTCTTGTCAGAATGTCACAAAAGATGATCACATGATCCCAGGACACTGCAGCCATCATAAATATGAATCAGTTGTCCAGCACCTGAATTTTGATGTGACCATAGGGATGCTGCAGCAGTCGTAAGTGTGAAAAATGATCGTAAGTCCCTTTTTTCAGTGCCATCGTAACTTTGAACAATCACTAAATGAACTGTTGTGAGTCAGGGACTACCTGAATGAACACTTCTATCTGGCTCCTTTAAAAAAAATGTTACCATCATTAAAAAGAGGGCCAGGTATATAAATACTGTAGTGGGTATGATTTTTTCGCTATTGGAACATAAACTACATTGTCGTATATTATTTATTTAAGCACAGTTATGCTGTTTCAACTGTCCAATTCTCTAATTCCAAAACGATGAACATAAGTTTTCCTGTTAAGACCATTTGTAAAATTCCCTTGACTTATAGTTAACAACAGAGCCCAAGCAGAGGCATTTTTGTTTTTATATGGTTTTTTTATATGCACAGCTCTGTGAAACCAAAAAACTTAATCCATTCCTATGACAAACATTGCAAAGATATAATTTGTGTCTTTTGAGCTTTGAGATGAAGATCGCAACACATTTCTGGCAGAACGTGCAGTTATATTCTGTACTAGTTCTCAAAAGCTCTGAAAAAACAGGATTTACAGAAGTGCAAGAGAAAAGTGGTTAAAAAGGCAGAAAAAGCAGCCATTGGCTAACTTATATATATTACAAAGATAACCACAGAAAGTTATCTGGGTTTGAAGAAATTATGACACAGAACAAGCTATCTGTGTTTACAGGAGAATTCTTGACTTGAAAGGCACACAAAGGTGTCACAATAATATTGTCAGATTTTGTAATGTTCTGGAGAGACTTGTAGTGTTGAAATGCTGTTCAAGAATTTGAACAGGAAATAATACAAAAATTCTGTATTGATCCCACAGAGTACTCACTCTCATATTGACAATAGGTCAGAAGGTAAATATAGGCTAGGATCATGTACTGCATTAAACTCTGGCTTAGTGTCAAATATGAATCTATTTCTAGGTTCACCACTTTGCCTAGGGACCAAGAGCTGCTGGAAAGCTGCGAGCATCACTTTCCAGGGTCAGCACCACAAGAGCAACAATAACCTGCGCCCTTTAGTCATCTGAACAAGGAACTGCTGCAAGAAGCTAGCTTCCCATTTTCCTGACAGAAATCAGATCCTGCTTCAGTTGCTAGTAACTATGGGAGTGAAGAAAAGATTGGAAGTAAACCTAGGCTTCGCCAGAAGAACAAGAAGGTAAGCTGAGACTTCATGTGGCATGTGGCTTTAAATAATAATAATAATAATAATAATAATAATAATAATAATAATAATAATAATAATAATAATAATAAT
>BHFT01040331.1:0-23168 GCA_004320025.1 Laticauda laticaudata
GAGATTGTGCCTGTATGTTTGAGTGGCCCTACAATGAACAGGGGCTATTTATAAGAGTTTTGTTGTATGTTGAAAATGTGTCTGATGAATTATTAAATTGTTATTGACAATAAATGGCCATAGGTGTGGGCAGCTGGGAGGGTGGACATACAGTCCCACTATTTGCCTGCAGCTGGCAGGCTTATCTATCTAATATTACCCACCACAGCTATTACCCATCCCACAAGGTATCCCTGCCCATTCACAGTCTAGCCGCTATCCCACACGGCTGCCCATACACATCTATACCCACCCAAAGGTATCCTGCACAGTCCCACATGGTATCCCTGCCCATACACTCTTTACCATTCCCCACAGGTATCCCTACCCACTCCACCCAGTACCCTGCCATCCCACAAGTCATGCAAGACTTAAACCATTTCTCAAAAGTTTCCCACCAAGACTTTATTTACTATGAACGGAACCAAGTGTGTGAAGCCAATAACTTTGTTAATAACAAATCTGTAAAAGCAAATGACCCAAGTTAAGTTCCAAACAAGATAAAGTCAACAGGTAGCCACCCAGTGTCTGGCACTCTTCTCAGTCACTCTGGGCATGCCATAGTCTCAGGGGTGAAGGGTCCAGGTGCTGTGGAGGTGGCTGTGCTGGAGTGCTCTGAGTCTGAGGCCGCCATTGGTGCCTCGGCCCGAGAGGACAACAGGGGATGGTGTGTGGAGGAAGCTCTCAGAGACTGGCTCAGTGATGTTGAGAGCCCTTCTCATCCATGACATGTTGTGTCAGTCCAAGACCGATCGACAGATGTTCTGAGGCTGGGCTTGGCTGTAGTGGAGGAAGGAGGAGTGTAATGGGCTCTGCGTCTGCAGCTGAGCAGGTGAGGCGGGGGTGGCATCGTGGGTGTGCACTGTGGGTGCGGCATCTGTGGCGTGTGATGTGCATCAGTGATCAGTGCAATCGGCATCGGTGCATCATGGCAGTTTGATGAACCTGTGCTGGCTGGGAAGGTGCTCCTGGCTGCTGGAACTCCTGGTAGCTGTGCCTTGGTAGGTGGGCCTGTGAAAGCCTTGGAAGGGCTGTGACATCACCTGGGGTGGAGGAGCAGACCCTGGACGGGTGGAGAGGTTCACTTGGGCCTGGAGGGTGTGCAGAAGACCTGGTGATCCTCTCCTTGATCACCTGTATGTGATGGACATGTCCATGAGGTCTGGTTGACGTAGGTGAGGAAGGGCTGCGGGTTTGAGGATGTATGTCGGTGTTACCAGCTGAGAGAGTCTACGCTGCTTTTGATGTTTCCCTGATCTCCAGCAGGACAGTGTGGCTCTGTCCCTCCGGTTCTGCTCTCTGCCCCTGCTTTCTGTGGAGGTGGAGCTGGTGTGGGGGTGGGTTGGTCTCTGGTGAAGTGCCCTCTCCTTGCTCCCACTGTGTCAGGGGGCCTCTCCATGCCTCCGCCACGGGAGTGCAGCTGTCGGAGGGGGTCTCGCATCGTGGGACGCTCCACAGATACCTGCCTGGACACAGAGCTGACTCTTGGCCAGAGAGAGACTGTGCTCTCTGTGCTGGCCTGAGAGAGGGTAGACAAGAGGGCTGCTCCCTCGGTGGTGACCTCACCCTCCAAGAACCTGCCACTTGGCCATCACGTCAGGTCTCCGTCCGTCAGCTTGAGCTCACGTGGCCTGGCCAGACTTCTTCAGGTGCAGCTTCCCATACCGGTGTGCATGTGCTTCCACCACCCGAGGAGGACCTCCAAGTGTAGCCCAAGGCTTCTCGCCTTCTCTCTCCAAGCCTCCTGCTTTCTTGGTGTCTCGATAGAGCCTGTGTCCCTTCCGCGCAAAGGTACTCGTTCTCCCTCAGCCATTCGAGCAAACCTATCCTCATGTTCCTCTTCGTGATTGAGTATTGCCTCCTCTCTCCTATCTCGACGTATGCTCTTCCTCCCTCTGCAGGGCCTTCTGGGCCCTCATTCAGAGGGCTTTGAGGTTCTAGGGGCTGCCTCCACCACACCACCATCACCACCAGCAGCAACAACAACAGCAGCAGCAAAAGCAGCACCCAGCAGACCACCAGCAGCACCAGCAGCACCAGCAAGCAACCAGCAGCCCAGCGCACCAGCAGCACCAGCAGCACAGCAGTACCAGCAGCACCAGCAGCCCAGTAGCAGAGTAAGACACAGCAGCACCAGCAGAGTAAGCACCAGCAAAGAAGCACCAGCACCAGGAGCAGCGCCAGCAGAGTAAGCACCAGCAGAAATCACCAGCAACAGGAGCAGCAACAGCAGAAGGCCCCAGCAGAGTCAGCCTGAGCAGCAGAAGCCCCAGCAGAAGCAGAGTCAGGGCCAGGGGGTGGGATGGTGGCCCTGATGGCACAGACTTCCTCTTCTTCCCCATGGTTGTTGGCTGGATATGTGTCTGGCAGCAGGTCTTTCCACTGAATGGTGACCTGCTTGCGAGATGCATCCTTTTATATCCACAGGGCTGACTGCATCCTCCCTGCATGCGCAATGAACACTTTGCATCTGCTAGGCATCTGCTAGGCATCTGCTAGGCATCTGCTAGGCATCCGCTAGGCATCCGCTAGGCATCCGCTAGGCGTCCGTGATGCGTTCGCATCATCCGCTCTGCATCCGCTCCTTCCGCTGCACGTCCGCTTCGCTGTGCTCCCCCAGAAGCCCTGCAGATGTGCCATCTGCTTCCATCCGCTTCCATCCCCTAGGCTTCCATGGAGCATCCGCTTTACGTCCTCACTACATCCTCTCCCCGTCCGTTCCTTTCCCTTGTTGTCCGCTCTGTTTATGCAAATTTGGGGCACTTTTGAGAGTGGATAACAACGGATGGAAAATTTTCTCGTCCCCTGTGTCCTTTTTACAGACTTTTTGCATCCGTCAGCCTATGTGACAGGCCCTTAACACAAAGGACTGATAAATGCATATATCTACAATCTTTCTATTTATCATTTATTTATCAGTATACATATATTCACATAGATTGGAAGCTGAACTCCAGTCAGTTTGTGACTTTGGTTCACATCATTTTATATGAGTGTTAACTGTTGACAGTGAATGCAATCCAAAGTTGTTTTTACCTGTTAGCAGAACAGGGAAGGCAGGTGTGTTCCCAGTAATTTACTGCTTGAAACAATGCTGATTCCCTTTGTGTTTCTGAATGTTTACTATAAATGAAAGTATCCTCAATAACATGTAAAAGGTGGCTGGAAAAATAAGTCTAATACATGAGGAAGAGGAGGAGGAGGAAGAAGAAGAAGAGGAAGAAGAAGAGGAAGAGGAAGATTCATGAGGCTTTTATTTTTAGAAATAAGAGCTGCAATGGAATATGAATAAGATCTCTGGCTACCTTATCCCTAGTCAGCTCAAAACTATGGTAACTGCTACTATGAAGGGAAGCTTCCAAGTAGAAGTGTCAGTCTTGCTCTCCTTGCTGGGAACAATGTAGAAGTAAATTAGAACTATATTTCTAAAGTTAATAGATAAAGATATGGAAAATGTGATTTCAGTAAGTTATACCTATACAAAAAACCCAGTGTTTGTACCGAAAAAAGTTTCTTTAAATAATTGTATAACATGATTTACAAGTATCTGTAATCTAATTCACTTAATTACAATATTCCACTTATCAAAATAATAATGAAGATAAATTCAGAAGTGTTGTCTCAATACAGATAAGGAAGTTTCTGGATGATGGAAGAAATTGTATAGTATAGAAGCATAGTGAGAGAGATGGGGCTATTTAGAAATGAAATAGGAAAAGTGGAATATAAGTTGAAGATCATTGATTGATGATGATGGTGACAATGATGAGTTTAATTTTATTACCAAAGTATGCTAGGCATAGACATATGTCTATATTTTGACATATATTTACATATCAGTAAATATACATTGTTTAGTTTCTTATATTTAACAAAATTCTCTGGACTAATCTTCTAAACTCTAAAGTCAATCAATACAGGCTTTTCATTAATTTTGTTATGGAAATAAAGAGCAGGCAGAAAGCAGATCTACGTGAATTTTTCCCAAATGATTTACTACAAATGTTGTTAATTGTCTTGTTCTTTAAGAGTGGTAGCATCACCTTTTTTTAAAAAAAATCAGAACAAGGCCCAACTACTCTGTCACTTTCTGTTTAATCGTATTACCCAAGTTGGACAAACAACACAAGTTTAATACCTGTCCTTTCATGGTTTTGGACACATAAATAAACCAACAAATAAATGGGAATGAAGTAATATATCCAACAGTCAGATCTTTTTATGTCCTAATTCTCTGAATGCATATTAGATCTTGAAGAGCAATTCCATGAACTAATTAAAGGGGAAAAAAAACACCTTTTGGAAGCATGACCTTTAATGAATACAAATATAAGCAGAGGTGGTATTCAGCAGGTTCTGACCAATTAGAGAACTGACAAATACCACCTCTAACTGCCCCCCCCCATCTATTCTTTGCCTCCTGAGTCCCAGCTGATCAGCTGGATCTTCTTTTGTTGCCCTATACAGGAGAACAGAGCTGGAAATCAGGTTAGCGGGGTGGGGAGAGAATGGGAATTTTACAATAGGCCTGTCAAGCCATGTCTAGCAAGCCACGTCATGCCCACCAAAGCACACCCACAGAACTGGCAGTAAATTTTTTTGAATCCCACTGCTGAATATGAGATACAGAATGGTTACATTCTGAGCTCTGTTAATTCATGACAAACCTTCTTATCATTCATGTTTATTGGAAGATAAATTTCCTGTCACATGAATGGCTTTTAAAAGGCATTAATGCTTCCTTTCTCTATAGAGATTCAATAGAAACTTAGAGTTCTATGAGATGTTGCCATAGGTTCTATAAGAGATAATGATTTAAAAATAATCTGAATGTTGTTCTTTGAACTTCATACCATGCCAACGATCACAGTGGTGGCAATGTTTTATGTTATGAGTCATGTGTTGACCTGCCATTCTGTTGTGGTTGCAAACATTGTAAAAACATTTTTTGGATAAGAAGTGAACTATATTGTGTGTGGGGGGGTGGTTTTTTGTATCTTTGCAGTTTTATGCAAGGGTTACCTGAGATTTGAGCATTATTTCAAGGGATTTTTCAGGTTAAAGGGCAGGGAAAGGCTGCCATACTGAGGAAGAGAGACTTCAATTAAATTAGGACTCTTTTTCTCCACTGTAGATATAGGTTTCAGTCTGAAATTGAACAATGGGGATGGGGTAGATGGGTGGAAAGTATGTGACATCTTTTTATGCCTAGAGCCCAGGATGGATCATCACTTCTTGCTATATACTGTATCCAAGCAACTACAAAGTATGTGAACACTGTCATTTCTAACTTAGTCCTGAAGCAAATAGAAATCCCACTGATTTCAAAAATGTTCTGCAATTATTTGCTGAATTGCTGAATTGAAAATTAGATAATTTTAAGAGTAGGATACAACCACAAAAATATTGACATCATTCTACTGGTATTTATTTGTTCCTACTTATCTAATGTGTCAAAATGATTGAATTGACTGAATTATATTGGAGACTTCAAAATACTTGGAAATCATCTCTATAAGAACATCCTAATACATTTTTTAGAAAATAACTGTTAACTTATGGCTCCTTGGCAAACTAAAGCATAAGAACTATAAACAGACAGATTAATAAAATATTACAGGGTTATAGAAAGTAAATATTTTAAGAGTGAGTTTTTACATTAAAATAAATTATTGCCTGATCTTAAGGGCTTCCTTATGACATTATTTGGTACTCAAGCATGTATATATGTATTATTTATTTCAAACCTGAGTGTAACAGTTCCAAAATGATTTTTCTAGTTGTGTAAGATTACAATCTAAGCAGTCCTATTTTGAGTCTTACTGAATAATTAACTAATCAACAATTTATGCTATTTTAATAGCTAATCAAGAGTTCACTAGTGTACAGAGGACCATAACATTTACTTCTTCCAGGGCTTGCTGGAGGATGAAGGAATTACATTTATAAAAATGAGAGAGTGTTCATATTAGGATTGGAAGATGAAAAATAAAGAATCCAGGCAGCCCCTATTTATTAAATGAAGGAGCCAAAAACAAAAAGTGAGTAACTTTATGAGGGCATTAGAACTCCATGTGTAATTTTATTGCTAAATTTTATAATACAGCTTGTTCTCAACTTATGACCACAACTGAGTCCAAAATGTATGTTGCTAAATGAAACATAGTTAAGTGAGTTTTGCTCCATTTTATGACCTTCCTTGCCACAGTTGTTAAGTGAATCATTGCAGATGTTAAGTTAGTAACATGGTTGTTAAGTGAATCTGGCTTCCCCATTGACTTTGTGTCAGAGGGTAGCAAAAAGGGATCACATGACACTGCTACCATCATAAATATGAGTCAATTGCCAAGCAAGCATTCAAATTTTGATCACATGACCATAGGAATAATGCAATGGTTGTAAGTGTGAAAAGTCACTTTTTTCAGTGCCGTTGGAACTTTGAACGGTCACTAAATGAACTGTTGTAAGTCGAGGACTACCTGTACAATGTTTTGATATCTGTAGAAGTAAAATGGATATGCCGCAGACATTAATCTTAGTCATTTCCTTATATGCCAAGCTACCATGGCATTGGATATTGTAAGGCAGGGGTGTCAAATTCACAGTGTCCCGTTGCCGTCATGTGACATATTCTGACTTTTTTCCCCTTCACTAAACCAGGGTTGAGAGTAGCATGTGACGCAGCTATACAATTTTTTTACATCTTTTTTATTCAAATTCTGATAAGATTTCCTTATATTTAGTATAGGCACTTTTATAATGTTGACTGGCAGTTTCTCTCATAAACAACAAATTATTCCAATGAAGCCAGAGAAAAAGTAATTAAGTGCATTCTTCTGGAGAACTGAAACTTCATTGTACTTTGGCAGATCTTTACGACTCTCTCCTCCAAAATAATTAATCAGCACTTTCATTGCTATAAATAATTTATACAAATCTCTTTTACCTTGTAATTTTAAATTGGAGCTTGCAAATTAAAGCTTTCTCTTGCCAATGTTTTACTTCTTCAGCCCTTTTTAAATATAGTGAACTTATTCACGTTTTCCAGAAGGTTTTACTTTTATTTACTTCTGTTTTTATCAATATATTCAGTGATTCAAATCAAACAATTTTATTTCAATCATTACCATTTAAAATCAATGGCTAAGCAGAGAAAGCAAGGGACTAACAGCTATTCAAAACACTGAAAACCAACTAAACTCAGGCTTGGTTCAAATGCACTGACAACATAACTGAAAAAGTGATAGTGGAATTAGGATACCAATTAGGGCATTGCAGTGCATAATCTGATGATTGTTGGGATTGATGTAGGAGAATTTGTGAACACAATAAGACTGCAAGATAGTACTAGAAATATGCTTATCAGAATCCAAATGCCCATAGGTTGCTCACTTGGGCTTACTCTTAACATATTATTATACAGACCAACTGATTAATCCATCACTGGTCATGTATACACATGTCAGGAATATCTCTTTTTTGAAACCTTAAAGTTGTAGTTTATATGTATTGAATCCAACATGCAGTTAAATAAAGAACATCAAATATTTCTGATTTCTGAATGATCTATTCTTTCCCCTCCCCGATCAATTATTGTGCAATCTAGGATGATTCTATAAATTAAACGGCAAGTTGGTTTTAAAGGTAAGTGTTGTATTAGTAGTTAATTTCCACATACACTTTAAGACAGTGGTCACCAACCAGTGGGCTGGGGACCACTAGTGGTCTGCGAGAAAATTTTGGTGGCCTGTAGAGAAATGCACCCCCAAAGCAATTAATCCAGGCTGCGCAGGAACACAAGGCTGTGCCGCCCACATGGCCTGCAGGAACACAAGGCTTGAGTCATTTGCATTGCAAACAATATGAGGTCGTGAGGAGAGGGGGGAAGGCCTGAGGGGGGAACTTGCCCCACTCGCCCCATGTGCCTCACCTGACCACCAGGTTGCTTCTTTCTGCTTCTTCTTCTGCTTTTGGATGCTTGCAAGGAAAGCAGCAAATGTCTTTCTTTCTCTCCCTCAAATTCCACCAGAGTTTGGGACCCTGCAAGGCATCCTGTTCCAAGAGGCTGCAGCAGCGCAACAAGTCTCACAAAAACTCATTTCTGGCAGAGTTTGGGGAATAGAAAGAAAGACTTCTGCTGCTTTTGCTGCTTTCCTTGCATGAAACTAAAAGTCTCTTTCCCCCCTCCGAGAACAGAGCTGGAGATGGTATCCTGCGATAAAAAATAAAGAATGATTGATCGGTAGGAAAATAGGGTGGGGAATTTTCCTGCAGACTTTTTTTGAGATTTTTCCAGGGTCTATGCTGCTTTCTGCAGAGATCCTGGGAAAATGTCAGTGAGCCACCATCAGTCAAAATTCATATTAGTTGTTCTGTATGTAAATAGTTGGCTCCAAATAATACATTCTGATTGGTTGTTTAAAACTAAAAGGGATTGGTTCAAAGGAACCAATCCCTGAACGCCGGAAAGGCGGCAAACTCAAACAAATTGTCATGGCTACAAGCCGGCAGAGAAAAAGGTATAAAAGACTGGCGCGCTTGAGCAATGTTTTCTCAACTACTGCTATGAAATAAAGACTTTGTTGTTGGAACCCGGTCTACCTCGCGTTTTTCCAGACAAAACATTAGTAGTCCGCAGGATTTAAAATTATGAGTTTGGTCGTCCCTGAGGTCCAAAAGGTTGGCGATCCCTCCTTTAAGAAATAGGGTATGATCTTTTGTAAGAATGTTGTAGACTTCAGATTTATTCAGTTTACTGTTTTCTTAATTGAAGAATATTTGAAGCATCTCCTATGACAAGTGTAGTGCCACAGATTTCATTTTCTCAATCTAACATTACTAAGACAAATAAATTATAAGGATTACAGCCCAAGAATCTGAAAAACATCCAATTGTATATGTGAAAACATATTATTTTCCAAAACAAAATACTTCCAATGGAAGATCTATGAACTGTTATTTTTAATCATTTGTACAACTAGAGGTTGGCTGATTTTGAAAAACTAAGGCCTGTCCAGTATTCATATGTTAACTATCAGGAAAATAAGAAAAGCATCCTACCACCTTACAATTATAAAAAAAAAAAATGCTGCCCCATCATGTTTATTAGGTTACTGAAGATGGAGATAAACTCAAAAGAGGTTTCATTTTATTCCATATGCATCATATGCTATACCCGATACCCATAAATTTTTAATTTTTGATTTAGTCATGGATATGATTTCATTTATTATCTATTTGACTTAATATATTGACCAGAGTCTTTTGGCAGTTTACAGCTGAGATATCAACTGAAATAACATTAAACTTTAGCAAACAAGTCATAAATTGTTAATAGAGAATAAAAATGGCTAGATGATTTTATGGTTTGATGCTTTACGACTTTGTAGTTACTGCTTTTGTTGTGTGAGTCGCCTGGATTTGTGTTTAAGGTAGATGGCCATACAAATCTTTTAAATAAATACATGTATTTATTGTGATGCATCTACTCTGGCACAGAACATCTGCCTGTTCCATTGTTACAGGATCGTACTGAGTATTCCAAGACAAGATTATCAGTAAAAATACAAGCCTCCTAATATTTTAGACTGTTTAAAAACTGGACACTTATCAAAAGGACATCAATTAATCAGGGGTGGGATTCAAATTTTTTAACAACTGGTTCTGTGGGCATGGCTTAGGTGGTGGGTGTGGCTTGATAGTCATGTGACTGGGTGGACATAGCTTGGTGGTCATGTTATTGGCTGGGTGAGGCCAACTCAATATCACTCACATCGAGGCACACATCTCCTCGCCTGGCCTCTCATGACAACAGTTGTCAGTGTGAAAAATTGTCATAAGTCACTTTTTTCAGTGCCATTTTAACTTTAAATGGTCACTCCAGATAAGCAAAGTACCAGCAAAGGAGTGGAAAAGAACTCCAGAGATGTTCCTGAGAGAAGAGGTCTAGTCCTGCCAAGAATAAGGCAGGACTTAAGGGTTAATGGAGAGGCAGTTTCTGTAACCAACACCAGAATGTTTCCTTCCTGCCTTCCTTACAGGATTAGGCCAGTAATTTCTTCTTACAACCGGTTCTCCGAACTGCTTAGAATATTAACAACCAGTTCTAGTAAATAGGTGCAAACTGGTAGAATCCCACCCTTGTAATTAACACTATGTATGAATTAAGAAAATTTGACTAGGATTGCTGTGTATAGCACATTAATTAATTACATCATGATACACTCAGTGTCTATATATATGCCAAACTGGACACATATGCAATTGTATGAGAAGTATGCTAATCATTTGCATATCAATTGTATCAACTCAATCTCTTTCTTCAGTTAAGAGAAGAAGACAAGGGTAATATGCATTTCAGTTCAAAAACAACACTATCTTGATATATTTAACTACAGGTAGTCCTTGACTTACAACAGTTCACTTAAAGACCATTCAAAATTACAACAGCACTGAAAAAAGTGTGTTATAACCAATTTTCACAGTTACAACTTTGCAGACTCCCCATGGTCATGTGTTCAAAATTCAACTTGGCAACTGGTTCATATTTACGATGGTTGCTGTCATGCCCTTGGTAGAGTCAGACTCTGAGGGAGAGGAAGAACAGCCAAAAGGGAGTGGAGATATGGCTCTGGAGGTTCTGGAGGAGGCGGGGGAAGGGAAGAAGCTGACCAGAGTCAGAGGAAGAACCAGGCCCATCTCCTCTGCATCCTAGGACATGCAGGGAGGAACAGAGAAGGCAACAACTTGGCTTGCGAGAGAGGAAGCAGCCATTATCATTCATAGGTTGCAGCTGAGGAAATGAGTATATAAGAGAGACGGTTAAAACACAGGTTGCCAGAAGCAAAGCGTGTTTTATTTTGGTCTGAAGTTGTTCTCAGTTGTTCAACTGAAATCCAGAAAGAAAGAAAAATAAAGCTCCACGGCACGTAGACAAGTCTTTATTTGTCCATTTATCAGTCCAGGTTCGGGTAACAAGCACCAAAAAAGTGATAGTAAAGTCAGCTCTGACACACCTCACAGCCAGAGCTGTATTTATTTACCAGTTAATAATATAATGAGTTTATCCACCATCCAGTGACTGCTACCACTTAATTTCCGGTTACCCTCACTCCGTGCATTCTTCTGTTATTTAACCACCCTCCTTTACCATACCCTCACCACAGTGCGCTTTCCATATTCCACCAAGCCCCCTGTGCCTTCCCAGTTTATAAGCACCCCCCGAGGTCATTGTTTTAACTGTCAGCTGGTTCATCGCACTGCCGATAACCACCTACAACTTGTGATAGTTCAGCGTCTGACGTCATCGGGGCTCATTGTCTCTCACCGTCGGCAAGTCCGACCCAGTGCCAGTCGGTCGGCAGGTGCTTACCACTGTGGTAGAATACCCAGACGCAGTGGTATGTTCGGTGTCACAGCTGCAGCATGCCACAGGGCCATGACAGGCGGCCCCCTCTCCCTGGAATCTGCCTGCAACACAGTAAAAACATTAATATTATTGACATCCAAGATAGTTAATCTAATTACAATGTGGGCCCAGGTTTGTCGGGGTATGTATTCTGGAAACGGCGCACTAACGATCTGCATATACATCCAATGCCTTCACCCAGGATGCCTCTGACACCAGATATCCCTTCCAGCGTACTAGATATTGAATATTATTCCTTTTACAGGAGTCAAGAATTCTATATATTTCGATCTGATCCGTATTTGGTTGATGGTTTTGGTTTTCTATTTCAGGTGCTTTGTTTTGACAGTCAATGGTTTTCAATAAACTGATATAAAACACTAGGTGTATACGACCCAACATTGCTGGTAACTTTAACTCGACCATGACAGGGTTAATGATTCTTGTAATTGAGAATGGGCCCAAGTATTTGGGTCCTAATTTCTTACTGTTCAGTTTCAACTTAATATATTTTGTTGAAAGGTATACTCTATCCCCAACCTGAAAAGATTTATAGTCTTGCCACTTCTTATCAGCATATGTTTTATAATCCATCGCTGTTTTATCCAGAGCTTTTCTGGCATGTACCCAACTAGCCTGTACTCGTTGTGCCCAATCTTGGACGCTGACTGGGTCATTGGGATGACAAGTAAGATCTGGTAATGGGCTGAATTCCAGGCCATTCACCACAAAAAATGGACTGTATCCTATACTACTGTGTACCGTGTTATTATATGCGACTTCTGCAAATGGTAACAACTCCACCCATTCCTGTTGTTGATAAGACACATATGATCTTAAGTATCTTTCTGTCATAGCATTTCCTTTTTCTGCTGTGCTTTTCCAAGCTGATGGTAAACCCTTACAAGGTACAAAATGTGCCTGTTTCAAGAATAAATCAATGATAGTCCATTATTGACCATTATTGTTTGGTAACTCCACAATAAAATCCATGGCGATATCTTGGATGTTATGGTTCGGATACTGTTTGTAACAACCCTAATGGCTTACCCAGTCTTGATTTTGACACTGTGCAGACATGGCATTTTTTTACATACTGCTGTATATAGGACCTCATCTTTGGCCACCATCTTTAGCTGTTGAGCTAAATGCAAGGTTTTTAAAAACCCAAAATGTCCAGCCTGTTTGTCATCATGACACTTTTCCAAAATATAATTCCTACATTTCTCCAGTACATAAATCTTGTTTCCTTTCCATGCCAAATTATCTCTATAGGAAACTGAGTCAGCATTACTCCTAACCCATTTATCTGTGTGAGTGGCATCTCGTAACATATCCTGCTTTACATCTTTTAATCGTATGGCTTGTCCCATGTTTCTGGGTATTGTATCTGTTATCAGAGGCTGAACAATCATGTCTTGAGTCACATTGAATTGAGGTAAACAAGACAGAGCACCCGCCATGAAATTTCAGCCCCCTGGTACATAGCGCACATGAAAATTAAATTGCTTGAAATACATAGCCCATCTAACGTGTTTGGGAGATAAACAGTGGGGCTTTTGTAAAGCCTCCAAATTCTTGTGATCTGTCCAAACTTCAAAAACTTCTTTTGTGCTTTCTAACAGATGTCTCCATGCATGTAATGCCCACTTCACCACAAATGCTTCCTTTTCCCAAATTGCCCATCCTCTTTCTGTTGGGGTGAATTTATGGGACGTATAAGCACAGGGTTGCAACATTCCTTGTTCATTTAGTTGTAAAAGGATGGCTCCAACAGCCATCTGCTTGAACAGCACATTGTTTCATGGGATCAGGATGTGTAAGAATTGGTGCCTGGGAAAATAATGCCTTCAGATTGTCAAATGCTTGTTGACATTTTGTGGACCACTTTTTTGACCAGGTGTTGGCTTTGTTTTCTGATTCTTTGTTTTTAGCAGTTCTGTTAATGGTAACACAATGCTGGTGAATTGTGGCACAAACTGCCTTTAAAAATTTGCAAAGCCAATGAAACTCTGCAATTGTTTACGTGTTTGTGGGATTTCCCATCCCAAGACAGCAGTTACTTTATTGGGATCCATTTCCAAACCATCACTGGAAATTCTATACCCAAGACAATCAAATTTATCATGGTGAAATTCACATTTTGATAATTTCACATATAATTTAGCATCTAATAGCTTTTTTAAGACACTTCGTACTAACTGTACCTGTTTTTCCAATGTCTGCGTTTAAATTAGAATATCGTCTAAATACACAAATACTCCCTGATATAAATGTTCATGCAGCACCTCATTGATTAGCTGCATGAATATCGCGGGAGCACCCTGCAACCCAAAAGGCATAACCTTGAAATGGAAACTTCCCAGGGGACAGTTGAAGGTAGTTTTCCACTCATCTCCTTTTTTGATATGTACTCTGTAATATGCTTCATGTAGATCTAACTTCATGAAGACTTTTCCCGTGGCTAATGTGGCCAATAATTTGCTAATTAATGGTAGAGGATATACATTTTCCAAGCAATCAGCGTGAAGCCATCTAAAATCCACACACAGACTCAAAGTTCCATCCTTTTTTCCCCTAAATAATACCAGGGCTGCTATATGTGATCGTCCAGATTGTATAAAGCCACAAGCTAGGTTTTTATCCAAATAATCCGTCATCTCCTGCATTTCCTTGGGAGTCATAGCATATATATGGTGCTTAGGTAGCTTCACTCCTGGGATTAATTCTATAGTGCAGTCCATTTTGTGGTGCACGGGTAAGATCTCACACTCTCTTCACTAAATACCTTTGATAAATCAATCAGATAAGGGAAATTTGGATGTTCAACTATGGTGGTTGCTAACTCTTTCTGTGTATTCGGTATGGATTCCCCTGGACTGGACTGAGGGGGTTCTGGTCCTACTACAAGCTGTAAATGACAGCAACCACCTTCCCACCAAATAGTGGGTTCCCACTTATCCAACCATACAAGTCCTAATATCAATGCCTCCCACATATATAGGACAACAATAAATTGGAGATGTTCCCAATGAGTTCCGATTTCTAGTTTAACCAGAGTCGTCATCACCATAGCTGGGGATCCACCAAGCAGGGACCCATCCACCTGCTCAAAATTCATTGGTGTAGGCAATGGTTCCATCCATAACTTTAATTCATCCACCACTCGTTGGCTAATAAGACACCTGGTACAGCCCGTGTCTATCAATGCCCCATATCTACCCCTCAGTCCCATGGTCACACCTTCCACTATGACTGGTATCACAAAAGGACATACTGGAGCACTCACCATAGTATCATCATGGCTTTCCTCACCACTATCATATAACCCTGAAACAACCCTGGGTTGACTCCGTTCCTCCAATTGATGTTGACTTGATGGTGACACTTTTCCCTTCATTTTCAAAGTCAGTCCTTGCAATTTTTCGGCACCAATTCCCTGTTTCCTAAAGCTGAATTTTGTCACTGCTCTGACAGGTGACTTTGTTTTGTTTTGTGACTTTGTTTCATTGGCAAGCTCAGGGCATTCCAATGCCCTATGTCCTATTAGGTTACATCTGAAACACCTAATAGCTGGTCATCCCCTACCACCTGTGGGTCCATCTCCTTACCTGCTCCAACCTCTCATAACTCCAAGATCAGCTTTAGGTAGTTTTCAGATTGATTCAGGCTTGGTTCTGAATTCCTTCAGTCCGACATCCAATTCAACCACAGTTCTGTACCAATCTGTCAATTTTTGAGGGACTCCTCTATATAAGCATGCCTGCCTTAAACTATGATCCAACCCAGCACGGAATTCCTGGACCAACAGACACTCAGGCCAGGACCTTAACTTCCCAGCTAAATGCTGGAATTCCTATACATACTCAGTTGCTGGTCTCCCATCTTGCTTCAATGCCATGAGAGCTCCCTTGGTTTGTCTTCAAAATGTTTGTAGAGTGAGTCTACAAAAAAAAAAAAAANGCTTGCAGTTAGGAAGTACTTTTGTTACACACCCGGATATGGTGCTGCCTGCATTGGCCCCGATACAAAGTGCTCCACAAATGCCGAGGTCAACATCTAATCTGTGACCATCCTCCCACCCAAAGATGCAAGGGGGGGGGGAATTAAGCCACCCCGAAAAGATGACCTAGCCATTTTTTCGGGGCTCAAAAAAAAATAAGACCCGGCCTTATTATATGAGAAACACAATAGTAACTCTTTGTACGTCCTTGTCCTTGAGAATATGCCCAGTATCACCAGTATATGGCAGTTCGCAAGTCCATCTGTAGACTCATGCACCCCACCGTCCTCTGGAGATGTCTCTTCCTCATCCACCTCGGAAGCGAATGGCAAATCCGAATCCACATGTGTGCCTTCTGCCATCATTCTTCAATGCAGCCACACTGAATAACCAACAAAGGGAAGGAGGGATGGCAGGAGCATACAAGGATTGGATACAGAGCTGACTTTCTCTCAGCTGTTCAGCTGAAATCCAGAAAGAAAGAGAAATAAAGTTCCACAGCACGTAGACAAGTCTTTGTTCATCCATATATCAGTTCGGGTAATAACAAGCATCAAAAAATGCTTGTAAAGTCAGCTCTGGCACACCTCCCAGCCAGAGCTGTATTTATTCATCAGATAACAACATAATGAGTTTATCCACCATCCGGTGGCTGCTCCTGCTTAGTTTCTGGTTACCCTTGATCCATGCATTATTCTGTTAATTAACCACCCTCCTTTACCATCCCCTCACCACAGTACGCTTTCTATATTCCACCAAGCCCTCTGTGCTCTCCCGGTGTATATACATCCCTCGAGGTCATTGTTTTAACTGTCAGCCGGTTCATCACTCTGCTGATAGCCGTCCGCAACTTGTGATAGTTCAGCGTCTGATGTCTTCGGGGCTCGTTGTCTATCACCGTCGGCAATTCTGACCCGGTGTCAGTCGGCCAGCAGGTGCTTACTATTGCGGTAGAATACCCAGACACAACAGAACGCTCGGTGACATGGCTCCAGCATGCCATGGAGCCGTGACAAGAGGTTTTTCCCCCATTTTTCCTAAAAATATAATTTCATGAATTAATACAACTATCAAAAGAAAAGTAGCTAAGTGGTGGCAAATTTAATTCTCCCCTCACTGTACATAGTGGCTTCAATATATAAGAGCTCATGCATATTTATTTATGAGTATTTAAATGTAGAGAGGAGAATCAAATGCCAGGTTTTGTATCTGATATGGGGCATTAAATGCCTGGTTGTTTAAACAATTCACAAAAAGGTTGCAATGGTATAAAGCATAACTATGAGTAATAAAGAATTACTTCAGCAATAAATTTCAGTTGTTGAGCCTTCATCCACATATTTGCATACTGAGATTGTTTTCATTAATGTGTACTTTGTATACTTCATGAACATCAATACTTCCAAACAGTCCCTTCTCTAATTTTTGAGACAGTGCTCATTAACTAGAAAGCATATAAACAGTAGACAAACAGAAAGCAAAAATGTTTAAAATGTTTCTGAAAAAATAGTCTCTGTTCATGCAGATAAATATCTTTTCTTTACACAGTATGGATATTATGCTGATAAATAAGGCATTTTTACATGAGCCATGCTATTAATACACTACTTAATTCTCTGCCAATTTTCAGGTTTAAATAAACACATGACATACAGTTTTAAAATGTGAGTAAAAATTTCAAGTCATGGTGAGTTCATGCACACACTTAGCAAGGAATAAATTATTACAACCTACAGGGTTCCCTCCCCCCCCCTTTTATTCCTGTACTTTTTACATGGAGCTTAAAAGCTGTTCTGAAAAGTGTACATAATAGGATAGAAGGTAAATGGGTTTTTCCCTTGGTTTCTTTCAATATTACTATTAGGAATATAAGTCACCTAACAGCTATTTGGGTTAGAAATATATAAACCAAGAAAGACATTTTAATACTGTCTCTTTAAGGGAATGCAAGAGTATGCAATTGGGTGTGGTTTCTCAAATGGCCATAAGATGGAGCCAGAAACCTGGATTGTTTAGTCTTCGTCTGATTGTTTAGTCTTAGTCTGAGTCTCAGAAGAGAGTGTGAGTGTATCTTTGTTTCCTTCAGTTGGAAAGTATTGCCATTGCTCCATTTTTTCTAATTCACTGATATTCCTGGATTTAATGTAAGTCTGATACTGAACTGTTTTTTGACACTGGACTTTGATATTTGGATTATCCCTGGATTGAAAAACTGACTGATTAACCTGTGAATGACTTTTGGACTGCTTATTTTGGACTTTGCTTAAACTTTCTGGAAATAAAAACCTACATTTACTGTACAGTGTATCTGTGTACTGTGGGTGTATTATTCAAACACTTCTCTCAAAATACGTCTCCTTGTATGTGCTCAATCTCCTAACGGGGAATTACCTCAACAATTACCATCTCAGTTTTGTTGTCTTTTCAATAGTTACTAGGTGATATTTGCTCAAACTCGGAATGACTTAGGAAATCCTTTGAATCATGAAAGGAGGGGCTGTGAACATAATTACTGCTGACAGTAACTTTGTTCCATATGTCCATTATGGCTAAATATCCCTTCCTCAAATTGTACTGTTGCCGTATCAGATAATGTTATTATATTACTGTCCTGCCCATAATGGGCCTTGGTTGCTCGAAAACAAGAATAAAAGAGTGGTTCAGGGTAGTTCAGGACATACACATGCAACTTTCTTCCTTAGGGTTAGATGGACTGACCTTCATATTGTGTCTGCTCAATAATGGTATAATATATGGTATAATATTATTGTACTAATTGTACTAATTGTAATATTGTAATATTATTGATCAAGGATTATAATAGGGATATTGATCAGCAGGAGGTACTATCACTCATAATGCAGAAGACCTTGTTATACTTTTTAAAAATACATCAGAATCTAGTATTGTTAGAGGATAAATTCTTTGAAGGTCATCTAAAGGAAGTGACATTCTAACAGGGTATGTTTTGATGACACATAATGTGTGTGTGCGCATGTGTGTGTGTGTGTTTGGTCTGTTGTAATATTTCATTGGGATGAGATTGTCATCTTTATTGAGATAACTTAAGTCAGAGCAATTTTTCGTGACTTTTTATCTCTATACAGGTCAAGGCTTGGGTTTTTTTGCCCTCTGATATTTTAAAGGAGCATGTAATTCAGTGGACACAGGCTTACAGGCAGAACATGTCTGGTACTCGGTTCTGTAGAATCTACTCTTGAGCCAAAGATTGATGAATTGGACTCAAACAAAAACAGAAACTTACAGGCAAATTATTTTCTCTATTCTTTCATTGGAAAAAATTAAAGGGAATAAAAGCATCACATACAACAAAAAATTGGCAGAATTTTGCTCATACTGTCAGAAGTGCCATCTATTTCCTATAATCCATGGTTACCTTTGCTTACAGAGTTCTTATTGTGTAGAAAAAAATATTAACACTATCCCAAGCTTCTGAATAAAAAAAGGACACCATCAATTAAATTCAAATTTGTGAAAAGGATCTTAAAACGGTAATTGATCACAAGCTGAAAACTGATCAGAAGAATGGCATGGCTGTTAAAAATTTTGGATAGCACCAGAGAAATATGGCTTTCAAGTCACGTGAAATAAATCTCTATGTGTCTTTCATTGACTAGATCTCCTCTCAAGCACGGTGCCAAGTTCCAGATATATACATTTCAAAAGAATCAGAAAAAGCAGAATAAGAATTCTTTATTCTTTAGAATTCTTTATTGGCCAACTGTGATTGGACACACAAGGAATTTGTCTTGGTGCAAATGTTCTAAGTATATATGAAAGAAAAGATACATTCACCAAGAATCAAGAATCATAAGGTACACTTTATAATAGTCATATGGTACAATAAGAAATCAAATCATACTAGGAAACAGTCAATATAGATCGTAAGGATACAAGCGACAAAGTTACAGTCTTACAGTCACAGGTGGGAGGGGATGGGTGATAAGGAGTGATGAAAAGATTAATAGTAATCATAGTGCAGACTTTGTAAATAGTTGGACAGTGTTAAGGGAATTATTTGTTTAGCAGAATGATGGTGTTTGGGAAATAATTTCAGAGAAAGTCCAGAACAATCAGAAATCTGAAAATTAATTCTGGAAATGTTTTGTCATTAGAAAAGATGAGCAAGGGAGATATGGTAGTGTACTTTTTGAATACCCAGCTGTTTGTCAAAGAGAAAACCAATATTTGATCTATATTTTCCCAAAGTACAGAACACTGAATAATGTGTTTAATTTGCAGGAAGACTCATTCCATCTATAATGTTATTAATCCATTCTAGATTCTTGCACTGAGTCAAGTGTTGGTAGCCCTTCCAATTCTATAAGCTAATATGTCAGTTTCCTGTCTTGACTGTAATATTTTGCTTTGTCATTTTATATCAAATATGCAAAACATCTTTAAGAAACTTTGCATCCCATTTCACTGGCAAAGAGTGGGCATTCTTTTTCCCATTGAGAATCACATCAGGATAATCTTCTCTGGATTCATCATACTAAGAATGCTTCAAGACATTAGCAGCATAGCACTGAATATTTGTGCCTTCTTTCAGCCATGAACTTGAAATTTTTCAACAACAAATAAGCAAATGTCATGCAGCTATCTTGCCTGAAAACCTTGTTCAAGAGGATGATTTAACAAATTTACTCAAGCCGAAACACTCCCTAAGACCAATACAAGGTCATGCAGCTTAGAAAGAAAAGAAAACTGGTACCAATTGTTGTTGTTTTTTCATTATGAGAATATGAACATCTTGAGTGATTATGTGCACTATTTTTTTCAGAGAACACTCTTATTTTTGAAGATATTGGTTTAATGCTAAAGTACAAGAAGGGAGAGAAGGGCTCTATCTGGATGATAAATTGAGTAAACATAAAGACTGGTCAAAGTCTTCCCATCATGGTGTGATATTTACAGAACTGTGGTGCAACTTCTGTTGACTGCCACCTGCCAGCAGTTTGGCAGTTTGATTCTCACTGGCTCAAAGTTGACTCAGCCTTCCATCCTTCTGAGGTCAGTAAAAGAGGAACCAGATATGCTGACTCTGTAAACTGCTTAGAGAAGTCTGTAAACCACTGTAAAGTGTTATATAAGTCTAAGTGCTATTCCTATTGCTATTTTTCTGCATTTTGTAAAAGAATCCTGAGTTCTCTGGGAAATTCCCAAGGTAAGTCATGAAAACAATAGTTTCCTCAGAATACTGAAATTTAGTAATATATTTAATTTGATTCAATATGTACATATACAAGAATGCATTCCTATAAAAAAGCAAAACATGGTTCAAATTTATCTGCTTACCTAGAATGGAAACACAATGAAGTTCTTCAAGACTTCATGATTGAATGTATCACTAGAAATGAATTGTATTTTAAAGACATTTGGCTATTTCTGTAGTAAAGCTCTAAGACCATTGTAGTACCAGCGAGAAAATATCACATAAGGATCTCCACCAAAGACAGTCATTATAGATTATTATAAAAGGTAATGGAAGTAAATAATACTTAATCTTTCCATGGCTGATTGATGAAGAAAGCTCATAAATTATTCTATTACCTGATTTGAAAGAGAAATTCAAGGGTTCAAAAGTCCTTTCAAATATTAATTTCCACAAATTCCACATTCTATCATCCCATTAAGGGGAAAGCTTAAAATATTCTAGAGAATCGTTAGAGGTATAATTACACATAATAGTAGCCATCTTCAGTTTTAATCTGTAATAGATTCAAATAGGTTCTGGTTGTTGTTGCTAAATTGTTCATTTACTCCTGACTGTACATGATTCAATGGACCAGGACTTGCCAGAACAGCTTGTCAATAACTCTTCCTCTGAGTTTTGTTCCTGATGTCAGAGATAATGTATAACTATCTGGTCTTCTGCCAATCTCCTTTTTAACTGGATTCACTTTTTCCACAATCAGGGTCTTTTCCAAAGATCCTTGCCTTTCCATGAGGCTTCCAAAATATTTAAGCTATAGTTTCATCGAATCACTTTGAATGCATTGTTCTAATTTTAGTTGAGTTAGTATGGAAGGATTCTTTCTCTCTTTTTTCTGACTGTGGTACTCTTAACTATTTTCTCTAGTCCTGCAATTCAAAGGTATTGATTTTTCATCATCCTGTCTTTCTGATGATTCAGCTTTTACTGCTATATAAAATACATCAATACTGTATGAAATGCATGGTAGGAAAATTGGACTTTTTAGTATTTTCACCGATGCAAGTTGAATTATATATATTCCCAATTATTCGGAATATATTTTATACAATATGTTGTTTCTCTATTTGTGACAGGCAGATCTTTCATTAATGCTGCTATTAGATCACGGGTGTCACACTCGTGGCTGTGGCCCAGATGGGTCATGTGCTGGCCCCACCCCCATCCAGTTTAGCAAAGGGGGGAAAGTCCTGAAACGTCACATGACGCCACTGTGACGCCATAAGTTTGACACCCCTGTATTAGACTTTCCACAGTCATCATATCAATGTCTCTTGCAGTTGCAAATTTTTATAAGGGAGGGATTATAGCTCAATTGCAGGGTTTGTGATCTTTGTGAAGAAATCTCA
This sequence comes from Laticauda laticaudata, assembly GCA_004320025.1. Classification (NCBI taxonomy): domain Eukaryota; kingdom Metazoa; phylum Chordata; class Lepidosauria; order Squamata; family Elapidae; genus Laticauda; species Laticauda laticaudata. Next base: position 22,035 of record BHFT01040331.1, read on the forward strand.
GGTAAGTATCCTCTGGATTTTCAAATAAGAATTCTCTCTAGGAATACACTTCAAGTCGTAACCTTCCTGACATCAATGGAGGAATGTCTTATGTTCCTACCTTAAGATTGTTTTTATTCTGACAAATAAGTTTCCATGCAATGGAATTAACTGGGCTTAGTTGTAAAGAGGCCATTTTAATTGCATAGTAAGGTCATTTTGAAACATTCTATTTTCAAATATTTACAGATCCGAAGACAGAATTTACAGAATTCCCCCAAAGAATGCAATCTTGAAAATGAACTGAAACAAACCAGATGAGATTTAGCATGAAAATATTAAATCTTTATTCTGTTAAGACTTGCATCTGGGAGGAAAACCCAGATAGGGAGATTTGGCTTGGAAGCAGTACAGGTTAAAAAGGATCTGAATGTTCTGATAGGTCACAGGTTAAAATATAAGACAACAGTGAGATGGACCTTCTAAAAAGGCAAATGCTGTCTTGGGATGCATAAACATGATCGGAATCCAAGTTACAGATACTCTGCTCTACCCTGGTCAGTTTCTACTTGTAATACTATGTCCAGTTTTGATTACCAGAATCTAAAATGACACAGACAAACTGAAGTGGATTTAGAGAAGGATGAACAAAATGGCAAGTGGGCTAGAATACAAGAAATGATAAAAAAAAAACATTGGACATTTTGGAGTTTAGATATTGTGTTTAGATATTGTAGTTGTTGTGTATAGAAATTAGAATACTCCAAATAACTAAATTTGATTGGCCGAGCAGGCCGCAATAGGATTGGTCAATAAAGAACCCTTGCAATTGGCCTGCCTAATGGCGGGAAATCTTAAAGAACTGTCGCATGACACCGGTCTCACGTACCTTTCTTCTCAGAACAGAACACTGGCAACGAAGGTGGGATCATCTTAGAAGAGCAAGACCGAAGCATGCGGCAACAAGAACCGAACAAACAAAATGGCCAGTAACTATGCGCCGCCTGCACTGTTCAACCCAGCCAAAGAAGATTGGGAATCATACATTGACCGCTTTCTAAAGTTCTTAGAAAGCAACGAGCTACAAGAAATAACTGACCAGAGGAAGAGAGCCATATTCCTCACGCACTGTGGCCCTGCTGTTTTCAAAATGGC
>BHFT01040333.1:0-23388 GCA_004320025.1 Laticauda laticaudata
AGCGGCAGATTTATAATCTGCCAGTGTATGTGAGGCCAAAAGTCTGTGGTATGATGCCTGATCTGCCTGTGGCATAACTCACGTGAGTTGTACCAAGCGCAGTGAACTTATGTTGGACATGGGATTGTGTGGGCTGGGGAGAGAAAGTGAGATAGAGAATGATTCCTGGGGTTTCGGTCGTGTCCTACCGCGACCAGTCGCACAAGGTTCTAGAGTGTTTTCGAGGGACGGCATCTCGTAGAAATTTCTTGGGCAAGTGGTGGAGTTCTGTGGTGCTTATATGTGTCGTTTTCACAGCATTAATCTGTGTTGTTAGTTGGCGTTGATAATTCTCCTATGGGGATACGAGATTTCTGTGAGGTTACGAAATTGCTATTAATTTTGCTTCGATATGAAAGGATTTGTGAATTTTGTAAAATTCACTTTGATTTTTATTGGGGGCATATATCCCCACTAATAATGTCTTTTTATTTTGTATTACCAACTCTACCATTACTATTCTTCCCAATTCATCTTTATAAATCAATTTTTAGTCTGTGTTTTCTTTTATATATAGTACTACCCCTCTTTTTTTCTCTTCCACCAACACTGAATACATTTTCTCCAGTTTTTTATTCACTAAATATCCTTGGTCACGTGTCTTAATATGAACCTCTTGAATACAAATCATATCAGCTCTTTGTTTTTCTAAGTTAAAAATACTCTTTCTCCTCTTAACTGGATCATTTAACCCATTAATATTTATAGATATTCATTCCTTTATCCAATTCCCTTCTTACTTTTATCCCTCCGTATTTTTACTCCGTTTGATTTCAAGTCCTCACCCCTATTTCTTCTCTTCCAAGTATCTCTTCACCTCCTTCCCTGTCCTTCTCCCTATTTCTCCCCCTGCTTCTAAGTTGTAATTCTTCTTGAAACGAATGGCATTTGAGCACATCAGTTGGTAATTATGAGAGTTGCAGTCCTGTACCTGTAGGGATCATGGTTGTAATTAATTGCCACAGCTATATGAAAAATAAGAGATTCAGTCAGTCAAAATAAGTAATTTGCATTGGAAAGATTTACCTGAACATAAAAAAAGAGGTAAGAATTTCTTCCAAAATCTGGGCAATCTTTGCTCACAAGTTTATATATTAGGCTTATATGCTGTTCCAAGACTCAGCATGTTAAGCCTCTAAACCATGGCAGTCAAACCTACAGCATACATTACATGCTGGCCCCAGCCACGCCCAGTTTAGTAAAGGAGGGAAAAGTTCCAATATATCATATGACACCACTGTGATGATGTGAGTTTGACACCCCTGCTCTAAACAATAGTAGGTTGAACAGAAAAGTACAACAATGTCAAAATTATTTAGCTATTGGGGAAAGCATAATAGGTGTCAAGTTTTATCCTTCGGGAGGGGAACAAATATGTCTCCACATACCAAAATGTTGCTGAGATAAGTAAAATTACAATAATTCTGTAACCGTTTTACAAAGAGCATGCCTATTGGATATCTAGAGGAATGCTATTCCAGAGAAAGGGGGCAGCAACTGAGAAGGCCCAGCAACTCTGGGCTACCTGCAGATGGCATTCCAGATGATTGGGAGGGAGGAGATTTCTCTTTCAGTTTTGAAAGGTTAACAGATCTCTGAGAGAGGATGGTCTCGTAGATATCTAGATCGAGCTTATGTAGTGTTGAGCTTGAATATTTTATTCAGTCTGATTTTTTGAATAGCTGCTGCTTCTGTTCTTTCAAAGGCAGAGAAGGTATCTTCTGGTGGCCAAAAAGATATCATTCTCTACCCTCCTGGGAAAATTCATCATCCAGGAAAGGGTATTTCAAGCCAAGAAAGAAATCCTCATCCTCCTTTAATAAAACAGAGTGTGGAAACTAAAATTGCTACCGTTCATGGAGACTTCAAGCAAAATATTGCAGACATCTTGACAAAATATTCCAGTGGTCTTTGGGCTAATGCACTCCCAAAAGTATATGAAGACACATTCAAAGCAGCGTTGCCTCAGAATCTTTTGGACAACCTTGATTTGCTTTCAGATATATGTACGATCAGTTACATTTCTGAAAATCCAAAAAAGGCAATTCTGTATGCAAACCCAAAACAGCACCCAGGGAAGGACCTGAATACTATTGCTAAGAAGGCCACATGTGAAGGCATGCAGAAACCAGCTGAGCACCAGTCTACTAAAGCAAAGCAGGACTCCCAAGGGGATGATTTTGAACACATTCCTGTGCCTCCTTTAATTATCCCAGAAGAAGTATCACCATCTGTATTGGTAGTGGACCTGTATTCTACAAATGACGTCATTGTTAGGTATGTTTATAAACCTCTCTTTCACATTTCTCTGGTGCATGGAGTTGTTCAAAATCACAGATAAGAATAGGGAAAAAAAACAATCTCCTTCAGAACACTTCCAATGTGCAAATACTCTTGTCTATTGCCTCTGTTTATTGAAAGTTCTTTATTCCAACATATTCTTTCTTTGGATGTTACAAGGGATTTTCACAACATCTTGGAATTCTCTGCACTTTCCCCACCCAATTCCTAAATCTGTTCCATTGTGTGGTAGGTCCTTTGGTATAGCTTGGGAGATAGTGGAAAAAGAATGCAAATGGGAATCTAGCATTTCCATGAATAAGAAACAGTTTGGTGTAGTGGTTAAGCAGGTCAGAGACCAGGAGACTGTTAGGTCTAGTCCAGCCATAGACATGAAAGCCAGCTGGGTGACTTTGGGCCAGTCACGCATTCTCAGCCCAGCCCACTTCCCAGGGTTGTTGTGAACAAACAGGATAGAGGAGTATTAGATACATTTGCTACCTTGAGTTATTTATAAAAAAAGTGGAATACAAATCTAATAATTTTTTGTAGTAGCAGGAAAAATTTGCAATATTATAAAGTATATAAAGAGAAATATACTTATTAAGCAGTAATATGTTTTACTATACAGTACATAAACTTGAAATGTTGTTTCATTTGGCCATCATAAATCCCCAAATCTGAAAATAATAATTACATATTGGTCCATAGATTATCTAAATGCTGTGGCATTTTAAAAACTGAAAACAAAGCAAAATAAATAAAAACCCTAAGCTTTGTCACTAGGCTGCCACAATTTCAGCATAGAATCAAAATGTAACAGATTGAATGCTTCCTCTATGTCTATGGATCCATCTGTCAGCACTTCTCACTGCCTATCCTGTCAAACTCTCTTTGTTTCTCCCTCCAAGTCATGTATATAATTCGTCTTTGGGTTCTGTGCTATTTTGATGCTGTTTTTTTGCTTCATTGGTAAACTGCTTTCATAAGTAGCTGTACATCTGAAGCTGTAAATCTTTCTTCCCTTGCTAAGATTTTTTTTTCAGTTCCCTTATTATAGCAAGCATCAGTGTAGTAAGGTGCATTTGGTGAGATGGGTGGTTATTTAAATTTGGTTAATACACACATACATACAAACAAGGTCTTCGCTTCAAGTAACATCTAAATATGAATTCTAATTAGATGCATTAGTTACCTCTTTTTTGGCAAGTAGTGTTAAAAGTTCACGCAACCACTTTTTTCTGTAGAAGAGGTTAACTTTAACTAAGTTAGATTTCAGTGACTCACTGTTTCTCTGAATGCTCTACTCTCTTACACCTCTGCTGAAATCTCTGCCATTTTATTTCTAATTTCTGGTAGCAGATTACACTATGTAGTTTTCATAAGTTACTTTCTCTATGGTCAAAAGACTTGGATAACCAAGAACTCTATTAAGTACTAAAAGCACTGTACATAAAATACAATTTGTATTTTTATTAATCATAAACTCTGAATTGGATTAAAAGAGAATAAGAAAATGAAGGTATTGTTTGTTTTAAATATATTTTGGGATCAGAGACTGTTTTAATTTAAAGATGAATACATTTAAGAACTCGTATAATAAAAAGCATAGTAAACACATTCGAAAGTCCAGTTACATTAACTTGAGAATACAGGTAGTCCTCAGCATACAACCACACCCGGGACCAGAATTTCTGCTAAACAAAGCAGTTAAGTGAGTCATGCCCAATTTCACAATAGTTTTGCCATGGTTGTTAAGTGAATAATTGTAGTTGTTAAGTGAATAATTGTTAAGTGAATCATGCAGTAATTCAGCAAATCCAGCTTCCCCCATTGACTTTGCTTGTTTGGAAGCTGGGTGGGAAGGTTACAAATGGTGATTACATGACCCTGAGACCCTGCAACCATTGTAAATATGTCAAACACTCAAATGTTGCTCATGTGACTTGTGGAGAAGCTGTGACAGTCATAAGTCACTTTCTTCAGTGCCAGTGTAAAACCTTGGTTACTAAGTGATGGTTGTAAGTCAAAGACTACCTGTATTAACAATTCAACTACTCCAATTGTTCATACTTAACTGATTTATACTAAGTTGTGTCCAACTGAAATCCATAGGTATGTAGGCGCAAATTATTCGGGTGCCCAGGAATCCATGGAAGAAGAGATGAAAGATTGGTATAGTCGGAATGCCTCAGTTTCACAAATCCAGTCTCCTAAGGTTGGGCAACTTGTTACTGCACTTGCAGAAGAAGATGCTTGGCTGCGAGCAAAGATTATTTCAACAGAGGGCAACAGAATAAAGGCAAGCACAAAAAGTATCTGTACTGAAAATTATATAAAAAAATGGATACTGGTCCCAAATTCCATTCTAATCAGTTCTTTTATTGTTATAGCCCCCATCGGTATTCCTGACTGTATGGTTAAAAATATTCAATGAAAGAATTTGGTAAAATTTCTGTTAAGGCCAAAAGGGAATTAAGTCAGCCATAGGTAATAGCAATAGAACTGTTTGTACTTGCCTTTCTGCTAAAATCCTTGCTTCTGAAATAGTACTGAGATTTTGTCTTTTATTACTTATACCAATATCCTACCTGTGGGGAAATTGTAATTCTTGGGATGTGGGTTTTTTATTCATTACGCTTATATGCTGTCTTGCATTCAGAACCCTGAAGGTGGGTATTTGTGTTACTCCTCTGCTCTTTTTGCCCCACAACATGTGGATGAAGTTGGTCTGAGAATATGATTGGGCCATAGTCCTCCAGTGAGTTTCCATGGTTGGAACTTTTCAGTTCTAGTCCATTACCTTCACCACTTCATCTCTCTCTCTCTCGTTACAGTTCCCATCAGATCCTGCCAGTGTGGCTTCTACATATTGAGAACTGCACTTAGCAGTTTTCCTAATATGCCAACAAATACTAACCAGTCCCTTTCTCCTGATTGAAGGTGGGGTAAACATATAGGAAAGCACAAGTAAAATAAATCTAGATTTCCCTGTTTCTGTGTGGTCCTCAAGAGAGAAAGATCAGGAATAAGGAAGAAAGGGAAACAAGTTATAATGGCCTTCAATCCCTATTGTACCTAAAATCTCTTGCCCACAAATAGAATATTGTAAAACTTTCTTGTAAATAGAAATAATTATCCATATGAATAACTTGCTTACATATCTTATGGCTTAATATTTCCAGTGGCATGGATTGGTCTCAGCATGGTGTCAGGTATATTTAAGAATTACTACACTTCAAAAAAAATCCCTGAATGTTCCAATTTTTTTGGATGGAAAGAAGGCTATGGAAACTTCAAGACAAATAAAAACCCCTCTCCTGAAAACTTGAGGCCTTTTATTTAATAGCTTCTTATGTTTGTAAAGCATACGCTTGCAGCTTGAACAGCCAGTTTGGTGTGCTGGCTGAGGATAATGGGAGTTGTAGCCACATTTGAAAGGCAAATCCCAGGGAAAGTGCAAAGAACTGTATTGTGACTAATTAAGATTCCTGGTTATCTCTTACTTTGTTGTGTTTCTAGGTATGCTACATCGATTATGGTTTTAATGAAATCATTGAAAATTCCAGAGTGTACAAATTAGCCAAGCAGTTCTATAGATTGCCATTCCAGGCTTCCAAATGTAAACTAGCTGGTAAGATGTGCCTTTTTCTTTTCTGTAGATACAAATGCTGTTTGCATAGAATCCTATTTACAAATGGGAGAAAGAGATTATAGACTATATTAATCCAGCAGACTTGGAAGATAGTATTTGGCAAGGCAATTTTGTACTCTTAGAGTTGACACAATGAGTGGGCTGACCTTACTTATGACTAGTTTTCTCTGAAATGAATAAGAGATCAAGACAGACCTCTTTTTGCAATTATATTTATTTTAAAAACTGTATAATAAAAGCATTCATCTGGGCTAAAAAGGTTTTTGTTTGATAATGTGTTTAAAACCTTTCAGAATTTCATGTTACCTTAGTAGGCAACCATGCCAGCACATTCATTTTGCACATAAGAAAATAGCAGAGCCATTGTTCCCAGCTGCCATGAGTTAGAATTTGACTTCGATACTTTTCATGATATTGGTGACATTCTATAGTGTGAATGTTGGTTAGTATCTGAATTGGTAATAGGCTGTCCATTTGCTGATCCCTTTTGATTAGAAAAATAGTTGAGAAATGTTTGCAAGCAATTTAGACAAATTACAATCCTAGAATGAAATAAAATTCATTTCATGATCCTTATGACAGTTCAACTTTATAGAAACCCCATTGATGTTTAATAAATATAAAGATTTGTGTACACTGTGGTAGAATTCCCTATAAAGTAAATTTGGTTTCTTTAACTATGTTGTATCCACATAGTTTTTTTTGATTCTTCGCCATTCAAGGAGGAAATAAAAATTTCAGAAGTTTTAGAAGCCTATTATTTTACTCGCCTTTCTAATTTTTAGATTTCAGCAGGTATTGATCTTGCCTTTACTACACTGGGAACTCCAAGCTTTCATAATATTTATAGCACTTCCCTTAAAAAAAAAAGAAAGCACAATAAGTGGCCAGAAGAAAAAAAATAGAGAGGTGGAATTCTTTTCAATGTTGAAATACAACCCTTATGCTAAGCATTGACAGTCCTAAAACCATTTTGAAACACGAAAACTCTAGTTTGTTTTGTAATAGCTATTATATATTTTGATTATCTTAACATAGGTTTAGAAGCCTTCGATGATGATCCAATCTTGGTAAAAATGGTAGAATCTCAAACTTGTGGCAAGATATTTGCTGTTGAAATACTAGAAAAAAGTGATGTTCCCCGTATTATTCTATATGATACATCAGGAGATGATGATATCAACATTAATGCAACTTGTCTGAAGGTACTGCGGGATAAATCACTTGAACTCCATCTTCAGGTACTGGCTTCATCTTTTTATAACACTTTAATAAAACAAATAAGTTTTAACTTGTAGAGGCATTCAGTGTCTTAAGTACTTTTCATCGTAGGTAGATGCACTGTATACAGATGTCCGGGTAACCAATGTTTGCTCAGATGGAACTTTATATTGTCAAGTGCCATCAAAGGGCCTGACCAGACTCTTTGAAATTTTGCAGAAACTGGAAAACTATTTTCACCATAGGGTGAGTCTGTCTTTAACATTGACTTTTGTCTTAAAAAGATTTCCAGGGCAGTTGCTAGTAATTCCCTTATAAACAAGTAAAGAATTTCAAAGCTATTGATCACTCATTTTTGCAGAGTAGTGTAGGGTAGGTATTTCTTTACACACACACACACACACACACACACACACACAAACGCACGCACACACGCACGCTAAGTTTGCAATGCTAAAAATAAATGCCCCATGCTGAAGGAAGCCTGAATATTTGTTTAATATAGAAATCACTTGATCTTTGAATATTGTGAGACTGTGGCTGCTTAATGTTTTTGCATTGAAGTAGTATTACATTCAACATTCATTTTGGATGGTTAATAATGTTAATTAATTACAAGTAAATACTAAGGGTGTGAGCAATTTATGTAAGCACTATGAATTCATCTTACATTTCATGCTAACCACTATCATCACGTAATCTGATTTCAACTCTATTCCAGCAGGCAACAGGCTATTCTATATCACTACCTTTTTGTGGCATGATCTGCTTGCTCAACTATAAAGGAAAATGGGCTAGAGTGGAGGTAAGTAATATAATACTGACAAAGCATATAAGAAAAACTTTTTTCTAAAAATTGGAGGTTTTATGCTCTAATATCTTCTAAGTGGGTAGCTTAACTGAACATTGGCTTAAGAATAAGTGATGTTTCCTTAACTGCCTATAGGTTAAATTATACAGAGTAGAATCTTTATTGTCACTTTAAATGTACACTAATCAATATATATCAAGATGAATACACATATAATGACACAAAGAAACATCACAGTCTAGTTTGGGTGTATACATATACATGGTGGGAAAAAAAGAATCCTGCGAGTTTACAAGATGGATGGCATAAGGAACAAAGCCGTTACAGAATCTAGTAGTCCTGCTAGAAATACTTCAAAACCTCCTCCCAGAGGGGAACAACAGAAGCAAACTGAAATGTGTGTGCAGGGTCTCTAACAATATTTTAAACTCTAAGCATATAGCGCTTATAAACAGTATCCTGAATAACAGGAAGCGAGCTTCCTATAATCTTTTTGGCTGTCCTTACCACTCTCCATATGGACCTTTTATCTGAGGCACTGCTACCATGAAACCAAACAGTGATGCAGTTAAAACGCTCTCAATCGTACATCTATAAAAAGTGGCCAGGACAGAAGGAGAAAGATATGCTCTCCTCATCCAATGCAGGAAATGCAAATGCTGGTTTGCATGCTTCACTAAAGATAACATATGAAGAGACCAAGTCAGATTGCTAGTTATCTGCATCCCCAGATACTTAATACTACTGACCACCTCCACAGTTGCAGCCTTGATAACAAAGTGAAGTATGACTATGCAGGCTTTTTCTAAAATCAGCCATGATCTTCTTTGCTTTGTTAACTATATTCTTCTGAGCCAATTTGAGGTGGAACGAAATTCTGACATCATTGTGAGATGGAACATTGGTCCTTTTCTTGTATCAGTATAGAAACAAATAATAAAAGTTAGTGCACCAGTGAAATAGTAAAAGAAAATTCCTATCTTTTCCTTGGGAAGCAAACTTGCTTCTAAACTACAGCTTCCCACCACAGTCAAAAAAGACCAGCATAATTTGGCATCTTAATTAGTAACTGGGAGTAGCTGTTCAACATGTTGGAGTGCCACTTAGTTCCAAAATCTAATCTAGGACAATTGTTTTGAGTCTCAGAAATGAATAATTAGGAAAGTGCAGGAGCAGCACGCTGCCCTACAATTCAGATTGCTGTAAATATAGGTGGGTCAATAGCTACAATCAGTGGTTGGCAAGTTCTTCATTGTCTGACGGCTTAAATGACAGTTCCAGCCATAAGCATTATTCGTGATTTATCAAGCTTACGCAACTTATCTTTCTATATGTTAAATAGTCTGCTATTTTGATATTACTCCCACCCTGTCTCAGGTAATAAGTGTTCACAGTAGCCGGACTCTTGATGTTCGATTTATGGATACAGGAACAGTGGCATCTGTAAAAGTGTTGGAGCTGATAGAGATTCCCTCAATATTCCTGCGAGAAATCGTTGCAATACCACCTCAGGTATAAGAATCTCTTTACTAATTCTCAAGCATCACAAAGATGCTTTTTCAAGAGGCAACTGGACTTTCTTGTTTTTCTTTGAAGTTGTTTTGCTTGTTATCCAAGAAGCTTCTTCAGCTCTGACTGGATGGTGGGGAATGGAAATATTTATATTCCTTGCAGACAGCTGGTCATTTGCATTATTTTAGAGCTGAGGTGGCACAGTGATTAGAAAGCAGTACTGCAGCTAATTCTGCTGACTTCCAGCTGCCAGCAATTTGGCAGTTGGGTCTCACTGGCTCAGGTTAACTCAGCCTTCCATCCTTCCAAGGTTGATAAAATGAGGACCCAGATTGTTGGGAACAATCTGTAAACTGCTTAGAGACGGTTGGAAAGCACTGTGAAGCTATATATAAATCTAAGTGCTATTGCAATTGCTATTTAGAAAGTTGCTGAGGCAACTTGGGGGTTTGTCTATGTCCTCAGGGTCACCTGAGTAGTGCAAATGGGTGTGGAGCCGCCTTGGAACAACACAGTCTTTTCAGCCATTCCAAGCTGATAAGAAATGAGATGTGTTCAAAGAAAAAGCAAGAAAGACTAGCTGGCTCTTGAAAAAGCATCTTTGGGACAACCATGACTTGGATGACTGAGAATCTCCATAGACATTCCTGATGAGAGTTTCAAGCAGCTTAACTGAGAATGAATCTTGCTGTAATGTGTAACTTGAATGCTATTGCAACTTTATATTATTTAGGCAATAAAATGCTGCTTGGCTGATCTTCCGCTTAATATTAGCATGTGGACCCCAGATGCTGTACTTTGGCTGAGAGATACCGTATTGAACTGTCCTGACTGCAGCATGAAGGTAAATGATAAAAAAGTAAAATAACAATAGAAAAGCAATGAAACAATAACAATAAACAATGAAAATACAGTAATTAAATGTTTTAATATGTAATTAGTATTTTAAGTAGAATTTTATTGTTTTGGTATATACTTCAGTATTTTATCATCACATTTTATTTATCTAAATATATTAATATAATAACCTACTAAAGTCTTCTTCAGTAGTTTAGTTTTGTACTTACTTAACAGTTAAGCATTTTTGCAATTACTGCTGCCTTGCATTGATTAATAAGGTTTGGTACTCCAGTTGATGCTTGTGTTTCTTTTATCTTTTTTTGTTCATCTCTCCTTTTTGCAAATTGATCTCCTAACTTTTATCCTATTCATCTTTTCCCTATAATATTATTGCTGAATTGTACCTACATCTCTTCATTGACCATAACAAAAGATTTGATTTGTCATTCTCAGTGCTGCAAAAAAATAATATTGCAAGTCATCCACAAGAGGGAGGATTGCATATCTATTATTTCTGTTTATCCTCAGGTTTTAAAATTATTCAATGAATTTCTTCTCAATGAAGCATGTACTTTTGGGGTATTCCAATTTAAAGAGGGGTGGGTATCAGTGTAGTTTTGGTTTTTATCTATTAAATAAAGCCTCTCCAGATATATTTAAGAATTCAGAATATTGATATTATCTCTGATACAATTTACAGTCTGTAAAATCTTCCTGGCAAGAGGCATTTGCATTTAAACACCCTCTTGCATATTGTAGCAGTGCTAGCAAACATAATCACCAGAAGGATTGTGGGCATTTTTGTATCTTAATGAAAGTAACTTTGTGATTTGGTATAACACCACCACCATACTATTCTGCCAGGTGCAAACTATCAGAACAGTACCGAGAATGGATCAAATGGGTTTCTTTATTGTTCATCACAATAAAGTTTACAAGAATCTCCCCTTGGAAATGGGAGATATATAAGGGACTGACCTCAAACATTACTTCCTTGAATGCACTCTAATCTGCAATATCTTTTAACCCCATCGTCCCTCAGGGTCTCCTCTCCTTCAGCCAATGGTTCTACCACGTTTCGTAACAGAATAACAGAATTGGAAGGAACCTTGAAAGTTGTTCTAGCCCTGCTCAAGCAGGAAACAGTATATCATTGCAGACAAAATGATTGTCCAATCTCATCTTTAAAATCTCCAATATTGGAGCATCCACAGCTTCTGGAAGCAAGTTGTTCCTTGGTTAATTGTTAACTTTTAACAGTTTGAACAGTTTGAACAATTAACTTAATTGTTTAATTGTTCAAACTGTCAGGAAATTTCTCCTTAGTTCTAGGTTGTTTCTCTCCTTGATTAGTTTCCATTCATTGTTGCTTGTCTTGCCTTCAGGTGCTTTGGAAAATAGGTTGACCCCTTCTTTGTGGTAGCCCCTTAGATATTGGAACACAGCTAATATATCACCCCTCTTGAATTAGTTTATATGTTTGTATGTTTACTTGATATTATCTTAATCATTTGTCAACATAATACTGGTAAAATGTTTTTTGAATAAAAGCTCTCTATGCTATTGTTCTGATGAAGACATAATTTGTGATCATTGCAATATTCTCTCTCTTTCTCAATAAGGTGGTTAAACTGGATAACCAAATTGCACACATCTATCTGTTTACACCAAAGAATTTTCCAGACCCTGATCGCAGTATAAATAGGCAGATCACCAGTGCTGACTTGTGGAAGCATCAGAAGGATGTTTTTCTGAGTGTCTCTCTCAGTAATCTCCCTGGAAGAAGGGAAACAGATTTACCAATGCAGTCAAGCTTAGGGCCCAAGCAGAGATCTACAGATACAGTTCCTCATATTCTGGAATCCCGCAAGGTGGAAACCGCTGTGAATATGCCACCAACCCTGCCACTTGTCCAATCCCGGGAACAGATGGATATTTTTGTTGCGTTGGCATGCCACCCAGGTTACTTTATCCTCCAGTCCTGGCAAGAGATACACAAGTTAGAAATGCTGATGGAAGAGATGCTTCTATATTACAACACAGCAGAAGATGGAGCTGTTTCTGTTGAAAAAAACAAAATCTATGCAGCCAAAGTGAAAAACAAGTAAGAACTTTTATAAGTGACCCCATCCTATATTTGGGGATTGTATTCTGTTAACACAGTTTTAAATGAGGCTAATTTAGTCTCAAATCTATTTATTTCAATGGGACTGAAGGTTCAATTTTCATGTCCTCAAAACTATTAAAACAATTTTGATGACCAAGTCAAAGATTCTATTCCAATACTTTCTCATCATCTTTCAAATGGGAGGCAATCTCCCTTCCCCTGTTGTTTGCTATAAATATTCACTGTAGTGTCTAGGATATTTCACTTAAATTTGAAGATAAAATTTATCCCTCAAGATTACATATATTATTTTGTCATTACAGTAGTTCTCCTATGAGCTGCTCAGAGCATCCAGTAGTGGGAGCTGCTTAGTCTCTGCATTCACAGGCTGAGCTTGATTTGTGGAATGCTCCTCCACCACGTGACTCCTCCTCAGCGTTCCCAAGTTTTTGCTCAGCCTTGTGCGAGACAGGCAGTGCTTTGGATACTTCCTTGACTGAAACAGGAATGTTAGCAGGATTGATTGCAATTCAGTTTTCCTTTGGTTTTTTCCTTTGTCTTCAGCCTTCAATCCTTATCAGTCTGAGAGTCTGGTTTAAGGGAAGTGCTGTTCGCGCCCTTCCCCCCCCCCAAAAAAAAAAGGTGGTGGGAGGCTTTTGGAGCTCCTCTGTACCACCTCCCCACAGCCAAAATTTTCTACCTCTGCCAGTTGATGCTGCTATGTCTTCATTCTGTTTCTGCCTAGCGCGGCTTGATATTTCATTTTAAAGATCTATCACCCTTACCCCCCCCCCAAACGCCATTTCTTCAGTGGGGAAGTTAATTAGTATTAATTCCCTTCTCCGCCGTTCCTTGTTTGAGAGCTCAGGCTTCGTATTGAGCTCTGGCTTGGTTCTTGCAAGGCGGGAAGCTGCTCTGAGAAGTGCGCGATAAAAACATTTAACTGCTGAGGCCATCTTGAGTGCCACCTCGTGGGCCTGCGCGCCTTGTTTGTTCTCTCCTATGTGAGTATTTTCTGCTTGAAGCACCGAAATCCCTTCAGGCATTCTGAGAGCTGTCTTACCTCGTTTTGGCTACCTGTACTGATGGGATAATTAATTTGCTTCTTTAAAAATTGTGTTGGCTAACCCTCACAGCTATTTCTCAGGTGGCACAGCAGCAAGCACCCTAGGCCTGTAGAAGGGAGCTGCTGAAGGCACTTACAATCATCACTCCGGGCCTTAGGCGTTCATGATTTGCGCTAATTGGATACTCATTAATTATTGGTTGTTCTATTATTAATATTGGAATATACATATATTGGGAATACTCATTAATATTGGTTATTCTATTATTAATATTGAAGTAAACATAACTATATCACTTTCATAGGAGCAATTAACAAAGCAATTATAGCAACTAATATAAATAATTATTACAATCATAATGCACTGATGTAATCAACACTATTAACAGTATAATTTTAATTTCAATAAAATATATTATTGAGACTATGACATAATATATATATTATAATATATATTAGACATCATAGAAATAAAAAGAATAAATAAAATAAAAGGGGGCAAAAGAACTTTATCAGGCAACTGTTTTGACTCAGATTGGACCCCTGGGCCATGCCACACTGCTTTGTACACCAGATTATATATCAACTAACTGTTATTCTAATTTTAATCAAAATGGCCAGATGTAGCACCTCTTCAGGCACCTCCTCTGAAGGCAAAAGGCAAATTCAGAACCAACTAGTAAATTCTAAAGCCTCAGAAAAGGGACGCCTTAAGGCGCCATAAGCCTTTACAAAAGCAAATAGACGGGCATTCTCGAGAGTCCACGCTGTATCTCACGGGTTCTTCCCTCTTCCAGTATGTCAGTTTTCTCTTACACCATCTCCTCCTCTAGATCTCTCCCTTTCATCCAGATGCAGCTTAACTCCACAAGGACAACAGGCCCTAGTGTCGATGGAACACCAACCAGATGGGCCCTTGAAGCCACATTCACTCCGAAGCCCACTGGTCTTCGCCAGGGTGACAGCTTACATTGAGGAGGTCCCAGAGAGGATGAAAGCCTGGATGTGAGATTGCTATTCGCCAAGGGATTTGCGCAGGGCTTCAACACGCATATCGTCTAAAGCGCGCGTAATGTCCAGACTTACCCTATGCTACTGACCAGCAGCCCAACCACTGAGTCACTGACCAGTCGGAGCACACCAGTCCCAAGGTACATTTACAGGGGGAGACCCCTCCTCCAAGGCGCCGAGGAGGAGGCAGGAGGAAGTAGATCAAATCTTTCAAATGCCCGAGGTCTGAAGTGGGATCAATTCACGATAGCAAGCGCCCTGTCAGAGGCAGACCCCTCTCGAAGGGAAATGTTCTGAGGATTGAAGGTCTTTTCCTGACCAGCCTGCTTTTACAGGAGCTTACTTTCGCACAGTCTTTTCCGAATCTCTCTTGTTTAAGGCAAAGAACATTGCAGGCCTAAACAAGCCAAAACCTTCTGACACACCTGACCCTTCAGGGGAGCGACCAGAGTCGACCATGAATCTTCAACCACGCAGTAGTTGAAGCAGTATGGTATCCAGTTCCACCCATATTTTTGGACCTGGTGCAGAAGCAGGTGGTCTTCTGCAGCGGGTATACACCTCCCCAACTGGACATGATAGGAAATACTTCAAGTTGGACCCTGATTTGCAAATGTTACTGGGACTTCCGCCAGGTAGACGAGCCGTATAGTGGCTTAGCGTCCCCTCTCATTCCCAGTGAGGCCTGGACGGCCTTAAAGCCCGGAGGAAAACGGGTCAAGCTAGCCCTACACAGCAGCTCATCAGTCTGATGTCGTGGCGATCAGATCAGCCATGGCCCGCCGCCTCCTTCAGCGCTCCCGCGGTCGACTACTTAGATGGGCTTCATCTTTTGAAAAAACATGTTCCTTCTTCTAACATCAGGGCGCACCAAGACATTGCCAAACTTACGGCCAGCTGCTGAATTCTCTGCCGATGCTACCTATCACGCAGTCAAATTCAGCAAGGGCCATTACCTCGCATGTCACAGCGTGTCGCTTGCTATGGTTACGGCACTGCAAGCCAACTTCAACACAAATCCAAGCTGGTATCATCCCCCATTGCGGGGAGATAGATGTTTGGCCTTCCCTGTACCCACTACTCAATTGAAACACGCAACAGAAGAAATTCTCCCTTTCCTTTTCTCGGAAGTACAGATTTCAGAAGCCCCCAGTCTTTCGGAGGGGATTCTTTGATCTTCTTCATCAGGATCCTTCTTTCCAGATACCAGAGACCCCAGCAGAGTTAGCCAGGACGACACAATCAGATAGGTCCGACTCAGTGGATAGAAGTAGAAGGGGTGGTCAATCCAAAAGATCCTTTGGGGAACAGGGAACAGGCCATTCCGGCAACCAAGATAATCCCGGGACCCATTGCCCATTAGCGGACATCTTAAGTTATTCGCTGACCAATGGGACTCCTTTACCTCCTGACGCCCTGCGGTCAGAGATAGTGTTAGATTTGGACTCGTGCTGGAGTTAGATCCAATCCCCCAATTCCTTCATGTCATAACCTCCTTCAGGGCACACCCGGCTTCAAGTCATCATAATCTCAATGACGATTCCGCTAATCCGCAACAACCTACCTGGATATATCGAGCCCACGCTACCAATAGCAGCGCAGTCATTGACCACACCGAACCAACGAGCAAGTTATTTTACTTCACATACTTTTATCATTCGTGTCCAAAAATTCAGGCAGGTGCGTGTGGAGAGTCGACTATTAGAGATTTTGAACGTCTCAACGTTTTCTAATATATCCACAAAATTTAAAATGCACTACCCTTCCCAATCGAATGAGTTGCAGGCCATCAGGAAAGCGGAACGCTGCTCACGTCCATAGACTTGACGAGCAAATCACCCGGAGGCTGTACCCTGGCACACTTGCGTATTTCGGCCTCCCATTATAGGTTTCCTGAGAGAGTGATTTTGCTGCCAATAACCACTCTTGAATATGTGGCCCTTCCATTCGGAGTTAGTCTCTGCCCGCCAGGCGTTCACCAAGGTCCTCCTGCAGCGCCTAGGACTTGCCCGACCTCAGGAACATCCCTGGTACGTTGTCCAGTGTTATTCTTGACGAACTATTTTTGAATTTTATCTCCTCTCCGCCCATCAGGCAGATCATACCTGGACGGCCGAGCGCAGAGAACACGATTATTACTCCCTAACAAGAAGGCCAGTAGGTGGTTGTCGAACGTAAACTGGCAAGCGCAGAGTCAGGACTGTGAACACCTTCGAGTCGGTTACATTGGGCGATCTTAAGGCGGCGGCGGGTCACCCTCATCGAGCTACACCTGGAAGCGCACCAGCAGATTCATATCCCCTCAGACTCCCACCAGAAACGAGAGCTACCATAGCAATATCAGGAAGGAATTGGTTCTTAAGGAACACTCAGAGGCGCTTCAAAGAGGGTAGGTCCCTAATGGACGTGAGTCGAACATTTGTTTGGGCAAAATGCATTTCATGCTATTCTTCCTACTTATTGTGCTTGAGGCCCCCTTGTCGCCCACCCCTCCACCATTCACGAGCGAGCCCCACACCCAATCAACACGTCGTCCAGTATGGCTTCCCTCCGTTACGCGACCACGACATCTCTAAGACTGACCAGGCAACTGTCCACAACACAAAGTCAGGTCATGCATATAGTCTCCCGCGCCCACATGTTGCTTCCAAATCTCTTCCTCTGGTGGTCCCAAACCAGCTTATTCACACAGAGGCTGGTCTCTTCAAGGATTACCACAAAGAGGCTCACCATATTTCCACAGATGCGGCCAATAGTGACTGCTTCGGATGCGGTGAGCACTTAACACAATCGACCCATCACCGTTATCACTCACAACTACTTAAGGCCGCATCGCTCCGCGCTACATAGAACCACCCGCATCCCTCGACACAAACCGCCACCACATCACTACACCAAACTGGCTCCTCCGTAACCTTCCTCGCCAGCCACCTACAACCTGAGCCCCCTCCTTCGGCACACTTATCCTTCTCCCCCCAGGTACCCCCCACCTCATGTGAGGCCCGGGTGCAGGCACATAACTGAACTGCATAGGACATTGTAAACAGCCAAAGCCATCACATGAAACAAGCAGAGGGGCACACAATCGAAGACAGCCTAATGCGGGAAGCAGAGCGCTGTGTCTTCCTGGGGCAGAGAACAAACATACTTTCCATCCAAAGCAGAACACGTTCAGGCTCATGTCGGTATACACAGGCCACGATAGTAAGCCAGCGCCATCACACTCGAATCAGTCAGAGTGCGCTGCTTCACCACCCTTCTGCTCAAGCGAAGCGAACCACGTCATTTTGTCAGCCCCCCATACCCGGTGGCTAGAACCTATTTGCTTCCCTCCTAACACTTCATCTCCCGAGTAGCTTTGTTTCACACGCGTACCCACCAGGGGTGGAGAATTACAATTCCGTTCCTCGCTGTCTATTGGCCCCCGCGAGCTCCTGTAATGTCCCTCCACGTCTCTCCCACTCGGTTCCCAACAGTCAATCCAGAAGTTCACTGAGACGAGAGAGCGAGCATAATTACTCACTCTAGTAACGCCACCTCCATATTGGCCCAGACGGCCATGCGTTCCGCCGGACCTACTCGCCAGCCTCTCTCGAACCCCCCCCCCAGAGCACATCCCATCCAGACCAGACTCCATCTAACTCAAGGACTCCCTCCTCACACCTCCAGTATCTCAATGGTTAACAGTTGACCGTTCTGGAGTTGAGCGGTACAGTGTTGAAGAGGTGAAAACGGCTTTAAGCAGCAGAGTGGTATCAACACTTATCTTAGCTTTGCAGAACACCCACTCCGGACAAGTTCGCATCTTGTACAACGCGCACGGCATGGTCAACTTTCTGGCAAATGGTGTTAGTAAGCATTCGCAAATTGATCTGCTTCCCTTGTCGACCGTATTCTAGAGTTTTTACAGGGTGATTGATAAATGGGGTGTCACCTTAATACGTTCGAAAAGGCGCGGTGTGGCCTTGGCATCAGTTTCCACTCTGCAAGGGCCTCTAGCTCTCTTTCACATCACCCACACATAAAGATCTTTTCTTGAGAAGCCACCAATTTACGCCCTTCAGCGATTGACCGTTATCCCACCTAGGGACCTTAACAAGGGTCCTTGTTGCTCTCAGTAAGGTCCTTCCGAACCTTTGAAATCGTCAAGTTCTCATTCTTCACGTACAAAGTAGTTTTTCCTGCGAAGCAGATTCAACGTCCGCTCATTGTATCTCGGAAATTGAAGCCTGTCTGTCAGACAAGATCTCTGGCGTTGTTTCATCTGATCGTGTGGTCCTGCGTCCCGATCCCCATTTATGCCACAAATCATTCAGTTTTTTCATAAGCTCAAGAGCTTATTCTTCGCAAATTTTTGCCCCCAGACCATCACAGGGGTGGAAAAGGCAATGGTATAAGCTTTTTGTATGTGAGGCATGCCCCCTCGAATCTATATCAAGCGTACAGAGCGACTTTCAGAAATCAGCGGCTTTATTCGTGTCGCTTTCAGCCGAATTCTCAGGGTTACAAGGTTTCACCATCTACGATAGGCTGTTGGATACGGCGGCAATCGCCAAAAACATATCAGACCCAATCTCTGCAGGTGCCGCAGGCACTAGGGCATAACAGCGTCATTCAACAAGGAGCTGCAGCAAGTTCCTTCCGGCAGCATGGGCCAACAGGAACCAAAAACTGAAATTTGTCGGGCAATGCTTGGGCTTCCCATCGCCCTTCATTAGACACTTACAAAATTGGTGTGTTTTGCTTCTGCTGAGGCTTCCTTCGCAGAAGAGTTTCTGCAATGGCGGTCCATAGAGACCAGGAGGTGATTCCAGACCAGACGGAGTCCCTCCCATAGGACAGGCGCCAAGCTTTGGTATGTCCCATTACGGATGCTCTGAGCAGCTCATAGGAGAAAGGCGTTGGTACTTCACCTGATACGCCCATTCTCTTTGAGCTGTGAAGAGCATCCAGCCCCACCCTTGTTTTCATTCTTCGTCCTCGTGGTCCACATCCTGTTGCACTCGGCAAATCGAACCTTGTAGTAAACGCAAACCGACAAGTACTGATAGATCCGCTAGAGCCGAAATCACATCATCTATAACTCAGGGTCAACGCGCATCCTGCTAGATGAGAGCGCTTTTTTCTCTCGTCTGCATCAAAACTGGGGAACGCTGAGGAGTCACGTGGTGGAGGAAGAGCGTTCCACAAATCAAGTTCAGCCTGTGAATGTGGAGACTGAAGCACCTCCCACTATTGGATGCTCTTCACAGCTCAAAGAGAACGGGCGTATCAGGTAAGTACCAACGCCCTTTTTCTTCTTCCTATGTGCTTTGTGCTTTATTAACTTGTTGTCTTAGCTTTCTGCTTTTGTTTTTTAAAGATTCTGTAAGTTTTATAGAAAGAAAGAGGAATAAATATAAACAAAGAGCTGTGTACCTTTTGTGCAAATAGTTTGAGAGGATAGAGACATTCCTGAACTGAGGCATTATTATTATTTGTTTTTGTTTTTATAAAAGATCTATGTTTCACTTTAAGTAAGAAAAGGGGAGAAAGGTTTTTCTTTTCAGTTTTGCCAAATGGTCCAGGTCGGCAGCTCGCAGTGGGGAGTCACAGAGGAGTTTTTGATACATTAATACCTAAAAATTGCATTCTTAGGGGCATTAAGACATGGTGTCAAGTCCACCCCTTACTTTCTATGAATCTATTTATTCCATTTTAGGATTCCATTTTATCCTTTTTTTTGCTTGTTTGTTTCTTAGATGGCACAGAGTGTTAATAAAAGGATTGTTGGCAAATGGACTGGTGACAGTGTATGAGCTGGACTATGGAAAACAT
The DNA here is from genome assembly GCA_004320025.1 of Laticauda laticaudata. Lineage (NCBI taxonomy): Eukaryota > Metazoa > Chordata > Lepidosauria > Squamata > Elapidae > Laticauda > Laticauda laticaudata. The sequence goes on from BHFT01040333.1 coordinate 20,360, forward strand.
GAACTGATTTGCATCCAAAATATAAGACCTCTTGTGGATATGTTTAGAGAGCTGCCATTTCAGGCCATAACAGCCCAACTTGCAGGTATGCTCTTCTGATATATTAAAATAATGACCACAAAAGTGAGAACATTGAACAAGGCAGACAGACAGACGGACGCACAGATGCATTTGAGGCCAGTTAATTTCATGAACTGACATTATGCAAAAAAAATGAATCTTGATTATTGTGTCTTGTTCCTAAAAAACAGTATTCTAAGCTGTTTTCCCATTTTCCTGAAAATATTTTTCAGTGGAATCTACCAGATTGCCATGCTTTCATTGAAGTGACAAAAGCAACATTGCAGTAACACCTTGCAAGCTCAACCCTTTTTATATGTGTATGGGACATTATGACTATCATAAGGTTCATCATTCTGACATATGCACATACATACATATGTACACACACACACACATGTATGTACATAGACCCTCACAAGATATATTGCTATTCTTAACGTACTTTACATAGTTAACAGTGGGCATTTTAAAATTTGCATTATAATACCAATCTAAAATATACAGTACAGTATCTCATTGTTGATTAATATTATTTCTCCAGTTTCTTGACCAAGTTAATTAACCATTATTGCACAAAAGTCAGAATAATATAGTATTATGCAGGAAGGCCAGTTTTCTGGCAAAGGTGTATTTTCCTTCATGCTCCAAATTAAGGGCTTCAAAGCTCATTTAATGAGTTAAAATATTTCTAAAACTTACTGTGATGTTTTATTATTTTGTTTAATTTTCATTTTTGCTACTTTCCCTAGGAATAGAATGGCAGCAGTGGTCAGAGGAAGCTTCAATAGTCTTCCGAAACCATGTGGAGCAGAAACCTCTAGTGGCCCAAGTGGAAACAATTATTGAAGGGACTAATCCATGGGATCGGAAAGCGATTGTGTTTTTGGTGGACACATCACTACCAGAGAAAGATATATGGATTCATGACATTATGAATCAGTTGTAATGGAGATTACAAAGGCAATTTAAAACTTTAAAATACTAATAATTTAGCAAAATATAAAAAATATAAATATTAAAAGAACTATCACTTAAATCAGTTTGCTTCTGATTCTGTTAACTTCTTATATCAGAAAATTTTCTTTTTGCTTCAAATTAAAAATTGGTCTGCTAGTTAGAAACTTAAATATGTTGAACTTTATTTAGCTCATGCAATTCAGTTAGATTGCAGTGGTTGCAAACCAGATTATTTATCATAATCCATTGTATCTTCTGACTGTAGATTATGTGTCACTAAATCTAAGCTTTCACAAATGTACTTGACTGCTAATCTGGTTATGGGCATGTCAATGCTTCATGTGTTTTCTTGCACTATACATTATTTAAATGCAGACCAAAAGTGTGTGTGTGTGTGTGCATAGCAGCCTGTATTGTATATATATTCATAACTTTCATACTGTTGCATGTGGGTTCTATTAACAATACTTTTACCCATTCACATAAAATACACACACACAGGTTTTTGCATGACATACTTGATTTCTGTAATATTTGTTAGTATTCCTATGCTAATTAAAAGCTGAATCCTGTATCATAACTGCATCATACATAGAGTTCAGTAGGGCTAGGCACAGAATTAATTTGCTAAATTGAACAGGAGCCCTTGCTTTGAGATCCAGTGGGATATGTACAAATATTTTTAACATTTTTGTAACCATTCGTGCCTCTAACCCATGAAACAGAAAATAGAAATTATTGCAGCTATTATTGGGTTTGTATACTGAGCTACTGAAACTTCCATGCTAGCCAGTAGTAGCCCATTCTAGATACAGGTGCATATTATCAATATTTTTGTATTGTCCTTTCACTACATTTCTGAAATAATTTACAAATAATGTCCATGATTATGAGAATGTAAAGCATAAAAATATGTGGGATCCTTTTTTTTAAAAGTGAAAATTCATCCTGTTTTGGAGTATGTTAACACAAAGGGTAGGATGACATTAGCTTTCCAGTTTTGAGGAAGGTTCCTAATAGGGAGATATTTTCCTCTATAAGGCTCCAGTTAAAATCATTGGGTGAGAATCTGAGGTTAGACAGATTCCTTACTATGGGGTTTTGCTTTGACACATCAAGGTAAGTCCAGTCAGTCTGATATAGCAATTAAGGCATTAGACTACAGATTGGGAGACTCTGAGTTCTAGTCTTCTCTTGGTCCACAGTGAGCTGGGTGACCTTAAGCCAGTCTCTCTCACAAGCCTAGGAAGCAGACAATGGCAGGATTCGCCTGGCAACAGGAATAAAAAAAGATTCAAAGGCACAGAGCTGAAGTCTTCAGAAACTATATGAAAAATTAATCTTAGGCAATCTCAATTTCCTCAAGAATGATTTATGGTGCTTTCTAGTATCATCCAACCATTGCCAGATACAAATGTCACCTGGCCAGTCTTTACAATGGGTGCACAGCACCATAACATTAATGGCCCTGTTAAATGCCATTCCCCACTGCTGACCAACTTTTTCATGATTAAATAGAAAAATTATAGTTAACATTAAATACGCTGCTTCTGTTGAAAGATAACAGCTGATAAAGCCTAACAAATTTTGCACACCTCGGTCACAATTAGTTGATATCAGAATAAGGAAAAAAAAATACTCTGCTGTTAATTGTACACAATTTAAACTAATCTGATTCAAATTAAGGAGTGGAGACATGGCAAGAAAAAAAAATCCATGTCTTTGTATGTCAGTGGGGGGGCGGGGACACCGTATTTTTACTCCCAGTAAAGGAAAATAGTATGCAAAATAGTGGGGCTTAAGCACCATGAAGAATTCATTTTATTTCAAAAACCCCAGGAGCAGCTAAGGTGTCCTAGCACTTTAAATGCCCGCCTGCAGATGTTAAGGCTCTGTCACATTGGCCGACGGATGCAAAACGTTTGTAAAAAGGATACAGCGGACAAGCAAAATGTTCCATCCGTTGTTATCCGCTCTCAAAAGTGCCCCGAATTTGCATAACCAGAGCG
>BHFT01040334.1:0-10930 GCA_004320025.1 Laticauda laticaudata
TCCCCCCCCTCTCCTCTCTCTCTCTCTTCCCCTTCCTTTCCTCCGTGTGTGTGTGTGTGTGTGTGTGTGTGTGTGTGCTGTATGTATGTATGTATATGTTTGCATGTGTGGTATGTGTGTGATACTATGTGTTTCTGTACAGCTTTCCTGTAGTTTTTTCTTTTCCTGCAAGGACAACAAAAAAATCCAGTGCATTTTTGGTTTCTCAGCCCTTTGGAAATGATGGAAAAGTACCTATAGTTCCAAGTATTTCTAATAAATAGTTCTAATATTTGACATTATGTCACTTCACGTTATGCAATATTATATCAGTCATTGACAAGATGCAGTGTGACAGAATGTAATGCAATGTAACATATCAAAAACGTAAATAATACACTTTTGAGGATTAGATATCTGCTGTCAGTTCCTATAGCAAAAATCTGAATGGAATTTATTGAGGTGGATGAAAGCTCAGTGAACGCCAAACTGTCCATAATGTTTGTGAATCAGTCTACCTCACAGTTCACCGACTTTCCCAATTACTTTGGAGGAGTTTGGCACATCTCTGTGCACGGACAACAGTGCAAATGAATTTTCTATTGTTCTTCACTTCAGTAAACGATCTGTAATCCTTAATTTGTAGTAGAGATGCCTGAAACGACCCATTTCATTACTGTCTGATGGATATCCAGGAGACACATTCATGTTCTCTAAATCTGTCTCTGTATTATGCTTTGAATTGGTGGGTTCACTCTTTAGGACAGGAAAAAAGGCACTCGGACTAACAACTAACTCAGTATCATTATGTTGTCTGCAAAATCATTATGTTGGGAATGGGGCTTTGGAAATCTGAGGAATTATAGTTACCTTCGGTAAGGCATATCACCCAGTAGAGGCAATACAATTGTCCTCACCAAGGGGTAAAGGCAATGTAGTATGTCACCCTGAGGTGAATCACCTATCTCCAAGGCCTCACCCTCAATTCCAGGATCCAGAAAAGATTTCTGCATATGCATTGCAGTCATGTTTTGCACCAGATACAATTTCAAAGTTGACATCAGTGTGCCATGCATTGTCAGAGTCCAACTGGAAGTTCATCAAACTGCTGTAATCACATTAAAAAAAACATTAAAAACCCTATCCTCTCATTCCATGGCAGCAACAACAAAATAAAATCAACCACTCGATCAACTCCATCTCCATTTGTGGTCCCAAGGCCTATTAGCAAAACCACATTTTAGGCCCTTTTGGAAGAGCAACAAGGTAGGGACCAACTGTTTCCTGTGTGTTATCGATGTTCCCTAGATAAGGGGCCACCATTGAGAAGGCTCTTTTTAGTGGTCCCACCAAATGTATATCCTTAATTGGTGGTACCCATAACATACCCTACCTTTCTGTCCTGATGGACCAGTTGGATGTTATAAGAGAGAGGTGTTCCTTCAAAAAGGTAGCCTAAAACCAGAGATGGTATTCAGCAGGTTCTGACCAGTTCTGGAGAACCAGCAGTGGAAATTTTGAGTAGTTCGGAGAACCGGCAAATACCATCTCTGACTGACCCCGCACCTATCTATTATCTGCCTCCCAAGTCCCAGCTGATCAGCTGGGTCTACTTTGGTTGTCATGCACAGGAGAAAGGAGCCAGAAAGCAGGTTATGAGTGGGTAAGGAATGGGATTTTGCAGTAACCTTCCCCCTGGAGTGGGGAGGGAATGGGAGATTTTATAGTATCCTTCCCCTGTGACGCCCTCCAAGCCATGCTCACAGAACCAGTAGTAAAAATTTTTGAATCCCACCACTGCCTAAAACCATGTAGGACTTTAACATTTATGACCAACATCTCCTCTGTTACCCCTGCTGAGAATTCCCAATTATTTTTGTGCAAATGAATGGTGTCCATCTTGTCCACACCATTCATGCTTTGCTCATGTTTCTCATCATGTTGACAGAACTATTGTCAATCATACTGACATAGGTCTGTTGCCCATAGCAAGATTCCAAGCCAGGAAATCAACCTGAGCAATGGTTGCATTCACTAGCTCATGTGTGTAATGAATGCACCCATGGCCTGCATGTTTAACTTATACAGGTGAGCTTCCTAAAGTTTGCAGGACTTCTGTGGCTTGGAAGAGTGAGAGAAAAGGCCTACAGAATCTTTCCTGGTGAGGAAAAATATTTAAGCGGGCAAACCACAATCCGATGAGAGTATTCCTCCAGAGAAATAATTTGATCTGCTGTCATAATGGGTGACTTTTAAATGTCCCAATTGTGGTGGATTGTTGTTGCTTTTATTATTATTTTTAAAGCTTCTAACATGTTCTCTAATAGCACAAACTGGTCTTTGGCCATCAAAAGAAATGCAGAAATAATTAGAAATGCCATTGTGTACAGTGCCTTCTGGACTGGGCTGAAGGTGAAGGAGAAAGTATCATGCTATCCTTGTCAGCTGCAAGGGTAATTACTGCTGGCTGAAATTACTCAACATTTGTTTATAAGCTCCCCAGAGCATGCTGTAAATAGATTGTCTGTTATAGTCCAATCACATTAAAACGCTGCTCCTTGCAAACTGCTACCTCCTGTTTTCTGTAAGCCTGCTGCTCACTTATTGAGTGCCGAACACCGTCGAGCTATGTTTAATGTGATTGTTTTCATTAGCTCCTCTCTGTCCGATATCACATTTATAGTTTAGAGGGCCTGAATGCTGGCAGGCAGCATCGCTTTTATTTGCCTTAGCTGGAGCTGAATGTCTTTATTATTGTATGGCATCAGCAATGGTTCGAGGACTATGTCTGAGTGGCCAAATGACAGGAGAGTCTCAAAAAATCTCGTTCTTCTGAGCTGCATGTCTTATAGCCTTGGCACCCCTATGAACGTCACTTTGTTTGAAAGGTTTGGTCTTGCCTTCCTAAATTACCCAATTTAGCCTCTCCCAGAAGTGTTGGATGAATAATTTCCACCTTCCCCAGATAAGAGGAGAAATTCCTTCAAGTTAGAGATAAGGGTGAGGTTCCACTCTCTGAATGGAATTCAAAGGGGTCAAGTTGGCTTTAACTGATTTCAGGCAGCAAGCCTAAACAGACATGCTGTAACCAGAGATGGTATTCAGCAAGTTCTGACCAATTCTGGAGAACCGGTAGTGGAAATTTTAAGTAGTTTGGAGAATCAGTAAATCCCACCTCTGACTGGCCCCACTCCATCTATACTCTGCCTCCCGAGTCCCAGCTGATCGGCTGGGTCTCTTTTTGTTGCCCTGCACAGGAAAACGGAGCTGGAAAGCAGTTTAATGGGGTGGGGTGGAAATGTAGATTTTACAGTATCCTTCCCCTGCCACGCCCACCAAGCCACATCATGCCATGCCACGCCCACCAAGCCACACCCACAGAAGCGGGAGTAAAAATACTTGAATCCCACCACTGGCTATAACCAGTACCAAAGGAAGGACCATTCTCAATCTGGCCTGTGTCAGTATTACAGGTTGTACTTATTAGTGCCTATGCTACACTATTTTTNTACTTATTAGTGCCTATGCTACACTATTTTTTGGGGGGGGATTTTAGTTTTAAAGAAACTTCAGCCATTTGCAACTTTACTTGGTATGTGGTGTTGTGTTCACAATTTTCCTTCATGTGCAGGTGCATCCATACCGCCAATGGAATGCCGTGATACAAGTCCCACCCCTTTAGAATCTTTGAGTGACATCAATCTCCCCCATAATGAAAGGGTGGAGCTTGCATTGCAACATTCCATCTGTTTTCTTGCTTAAGGCCAGGTCACATCACCTGACGGATGCAAAACGTATGTAAAAAGGACACAGTGGACGAGCAAATTTTCCATCCGTTGTTATTTCCGCTCTCAAAAGTGCCCCAATTTTTTATAAAGAGAACGCGAAAAGAACGGACGGGGGGAGGACGTATCGCTGGATGTTTAAAACAGATGCCTCAACGGAAGCCTAGTAGATAAAAAGCAGTGCGAAGCGGATGGCACTGCCGCAGGGCTTCCGGGGGAGAATTGGCAAAAGCGGTATGCGTAACGGAAAAGAGCAGATGCAGAGCGGAATGAAGCGGAGCCCAGGAGTGGATGCGTAGTGGATTGCATAGAGATGACGCGGATGTTAGCGATGCAGAGCCGGATGCGTAGCGGAGATTGCCTAGCAGAATCACTGTGCATGCGGGGAGGATGCATTGCGTCAGCCCCATGGATATAAAAGAGGCAGCTCGCACGGACGGCCAGTATTCAGAGGAAAGAACCTGCTTGCCAGACACTCTCATCACAGACATCTTCATTCACAGACATCTTCATCACTGAAGGCTGATTCGCATGATGGGGAAGAAGAGGAAGCCTTGCCCATCTTCTGCCAGCCCGGCAAGAGGGATAGATCCACCATCCCACCCCCTGCACTGGACTCTGCTGCTGTGTCGTCGTTCGTTCGTTTGCGTTCTGCTGCTGCTGGTGCTTCTGCTGCTGGTGCTGACTCTTCTGGTTGCTGGTTGCTTCTGCTGGTGCTGCCTCCTGGTGCTGGTTGCTTCTGCTGGGCTGGACTCAGCTGGTGCTTCTGCTGTGGCTTCATGGTGGTGGCTGCTTTCTCCTGCTGCCTTCTCTGCTGCTGCTGTGGTGGACCACCCCAAAGCCCTGAAAGCCCTGATCCTGAAGCCCTGCCAGAGTTAGGAAGAAGCAGGCTGATAGAGAAGGAGAAGGCGAGAGAGGGAAGCAGTACCTCCATCGCAGCAGTGAGCATGAGGAGGAGGTTGCTGGAGTGGCTGAGGGGAGAACGAGTATATGTGGAGGAAGCGCCACAGCTCTATCGAGACACCAAGTAAAAGCAGGCAGCTTGGAGACAGAAGGCAGGAGAGCACTGGGGTACACTTCACAATGCTCCTCCTCGGGTTGGTGGAACATATGCACACCTTAGGTACGGAAGCTGCACCTGAAGAAGTCTGGCCAGGCCGCAGTCAAGCTCACCGGACAGGGAGGACCTATGTCATGGCAAAGTGCAGCTTTCTGGAAGGTGAGGGTCCAGCCACCGAGGAGCAGCCCCTCTGTCTACCCTCACTCCTCAGGCAGCCCAACAGACAGCCAGTCCTCTTTCTGGCCAGGAGACAGCAACCGTGTCTGGCAGGTGTCCACAGAGCACCCCGCGACAGAGACCCCCCTGGACAGCTTGCACACCCTGTGCCAGAGACGTGGAGGCATTCGTCCGAGCTGGCACACATGGAGCAAAAAAGTAGCAGGACCACCAGGGACCAACCCACACCCACCCGCAGCTCCACCCCCCAGAAAGCAGGCAGAGAGGCAGACCGGAGGACAGAGGCCACACTGTCCTCTGCTGGAGAATCAGGGACACCATCAAGAACAGCGCAGATCTCCTTCTCTCTATCGTGGGACACTTCGAAATTCCATCCCCAAACCGGCAAGCCCTTCCTCACCTACGGGACCAGACCCTCATGGACATGCCCGTAGCCCCGAGTACCAGGTGATGAAGGAGCGGATCACGGCGCTGCCAGCCACCACTCTCCAGGCCCAGCTGAACTTGCTCCCACCCAGTCCAGTCTGCTCCCTCCACCCCAGCCGATGTCACAGCCCTTCCAAGGCTTTCAACAGCCCCTCTCCTACCCAATGGCTACGGCTACCAGGAGTTCCAGCAGCACAGGCAGCCCTTCCCAGTCCTCAGGCCACAGGTTTCCTCGGATGCCACTTGGGCCCCCCCACCGGGATTTTTTTTGGGCCCCCCCACCAATACCACCGATGCGCACCAATACCACTTTTGCATGCCACCGATCGCACCGATGCCAACAGATGCCACTGATGCCACCAATGTCACCAATGCCACGATGCCATGAGATGCCACCGACGCCACATGATGGCCACCGATGCCCACCGCATGTTTTCCTTGTACGCCAGAGATGCCTCACCTTGCCCAGCCTGGCACCACCAGACATCTGTCCGTGGCGTAGTGTGGCTACACTCCGCCTGCCTCCCACCCACCAGCCAAGCCCGGCCGCAGAACATCGATCATCGGTCCTGTTGGCCTGACATCCCAGGTCCATGGAATGAAGAGTCGGCCTCTCAACCTCACTGGGCTGAGCCAGATTGTCTGAGAGCTTCCTGAAACACACCATCGTCACTGTGTACTCTTGGGGCCAGGCACCCCAAATGGTGGCGGCGTCAGGGGATGCGCAGCACTCCAGCCACTGCCACCTCCACAGTCCCCTGTCCCTTTATACCTGAGACCATGGACATGCCTAGAGTGACTGAGAACATTGCCAGAGAGAATGAGTTGTTACTGGTTGACTTTATGACTATGCCTTGGGACACTTTTCTTGGTTCCTTTTTGGCTTTTTAAATAAAGTCTACACTTTTACTGTTATTAATAAAGGTTTTCTTTGCTTCACACACTTGGGTCATTTTCTTTTACTTAATAAGGGAGTCTTGGTGGAAACTTTTAGCAATGGTAAAGCCTTTGCATGCTTATGCGGATGGGCAGGGATACCTGGGGTATGCGGTAATAGCTGTGGGATGGGCAGGGCATACCTGTGGGAATGGGTATTAGCTGTGGGATAGATAAGCCTTCCAGTGCAAGCATAGTGGACTGATGGTCCACCCTTCCAGGCTGCCACATTAATGGCCCTTTATTATTCAATAACATTTAATCATTCATCCACACATTTTCACATAAACAAAAACTCTTTATTAATGCCCTATTGATTGTAAGGCCACTCAACATACATGGGCACAATCTCATCAGTGTGATGAGACAGGTCTCAAGGAAGCATCCATTAAGCATCTACCGAGGTGCGCGGTGTCTTGCCACTCCACTTGCCTCCAGCTGGGGAGTTGCCAGCAGTGTCTCAGGAGGTTGCGCTGCCTTCTTACCGTCACGTGAAGCTCTGCGTGGGCCGTTGTACATCCACAGTGTCTATTCAGGCGTTTCGCCCTTTGCCTGCCATGTCACCAGGCTCACATGTCCCCGTTGGCCTTGTTGGTGATCACAACAGCCTGTTCTGCGAACACTGAGTAGCGGTGCGCGAGATTTGCTCAGGTATTGCGAGGGGGCCAGCAGAGCTCTCCCACGATGCTCGCTGCATGGTCTTGTGGATGAGAGTGCGTGGTGGGTTGAGTGGTGAGAGTGTACTTGGAACCTTGTTGGGCCAGGATGCCAAAAGCATATACTCCACCACCTGTCTTAGACCCTGGACCAGCTCTGTAATTGAAAATCTCTCTTCACTGAAGGAGTTCTGGAGGTGTAGGACTTCATCGAGGTTAGGTCCTGAGGGAGAAAGGCATCATCCCCCATGGATGAAGTAGGGCACATCTTGCGTGTTTGTTGGGTCAGGGGTCTGGATCTGGGAAGCCCCATGATGAGGTGTTGTTCCCAGCCCCTCCTTGAGGTGACTGCATTGTATATCTTGGCATGCTGAAGATGAGCGTTGCCTGAAGCATTGATGTACATGAACTTGTAGTCAGCATCGGACCATGGCGAAGAGCGATGAAGCTGAAGAAGCCCTTGTAGTTGTGATAAGTGGACCCTGAGTTGGCTGGAGCTTTGCAGGCCATTGCTTCCCATTCTATTGGCTCCAACGAGGTTGTGGGGAAGTTCCACTTCTTGATTCACCTGTTCTGCAACTTTCTTCCAGCCTTTTTCAGTTGGAGGGGCAGTGTAGGACTCCTGCCAGGTATTCTTCGATGATGGCCTGCACACCACTTCTCTGACCACAATGCTGATGGTGTTGTGTGTGGCACCCTCCAGGCGTACTGCATGTTTCTGTACGTGGTCCCCTGAGGACCAGGTTTGTGCAGAGTAAATGCCACCTTCAGCCCAGGGTCCAGGCTGGGACCGAAGTTGGTGCTCTACTTGGTCAACCTGGGTCTCAGACACTCCACAATTTCGTCAAACATGGCTGGAGGCATCCTCATGAAGTTCTGGAATGCACGAGGATCTTCGTTCCTCAGCTCCACATCAGCTTGTTCATAGAGTCCAAACTCTGCCTCTTCTCCTGAATCCATGCGTCAGACCCAGATACTTCTTGGCCGCCTCCTTTTCTTCCCGTAGAAAAGGTGAAATGAGCCTGAAGAGGGCTTGGTTGTGGTGTTTGAATGATGGCGGCTACCAAAAGGAGCATGTGATGATCCATGGTGGAGAAGAATGGATTCTGTGGAAGAGCAAAAGCAAGGCTGAAGAGGTCTGCACACCAGGGCTGCTGGACTGAAAGTGAGATCCAGGTGATTTCCCTCCCCTTTTTATAGGAAATGTTGGTTTTCCCGCTAGGTGTCCTTTCCGCATACTCCAGGCATCCTCCAGACATCCTAAATATCCGAGATTACATCTCCTATACGAACGTTTTTTTCCGTTTTAATGCTTTATATCCAAGCTGCATCCGCTTTCTCCTTTCTACATCCATGCTACTTACGCTGTGTGTCCATTCCACAATCCGTTTTCGCTTCCTCCCGTGTCCATTTTCCACTGAGCGGATTGTGAGTTGCGCGGATGCGCAGCGGATGCCTAGCGGATATAGCGGCATGCGTAACCGATGATGATGGACGTATAACGGATGTTCCCGTATGCGTTAGCAGATGTAGAACGACACGTTGGATACTTCATCTGCTCAAACAAGTTTGTGCAGCTCAAAACTTTTTGAGCGGATGAAATCTCAGTAGACGGATGCTGGATGGATAGAGAGTATGAAAAATGTATGCAGTGAATACACAACGGATGCATAGCATTTTCAAACGGATGGCAAGCTTTTTTAAATGTTTTACATCCTCTTTGCATCCGTTGGTGCAGTGTGCCAGGGGCTTTACTTTGACCTCTGCTTCAGATATCCTTGTTCGTATATAGCAGAGATGGAGAACGATGGTCCCTTTTGGACTTGTGGACTTCAACTCCCAGAATTCCTGAGCCAACAGGAATGGATAGCTCAGGAATTCTGGGAGTTGAAGTCCACAAGTCATAAAGGGGTCAACGTTCTTCACCCCCCAATATACAGTATAAAATTTCTCAAGGTGTATTGTTAAATACACTGGTTATCTTTTCCTCACACTTTTTTAAAAAGTGCAATTGTATTTCATAAACCTAACTTTTAAATATTATTACAGTACTATTATTATCATCCCATCCTTTTAATATATAACTCAGAGTGGCTACCTTAACTAACACTCGTGAAACAGACACCACACCAAACTGACTCTCCTAATGCCTTCATCCTAACCATAGTTGTTTGTATATTTTGAGAATGGAGTATGTTAGATTCTATTTAACTGCCACCAGTCTGTTTTGGAGATAGCACCAGTTTGCAGTACCATTAATATCTGTGTTGCTTTTTAAAAATAATCCTACTGGAAAGGAAGCTTAATGAACATGTAGTCCTCAACTTATGACCACAATTGAGCCCAAAATTTATGTAGATAAGTGAGACATTTGTTTTGCCTCATTTTATGATCTTTCTTGCTACAGTTGCTAAGTGAATCATTGCAGTTGTTAAGTTAGTAACATGGTTGTTCAGTGAATCTGGCTTCTCCATTGACTTTGCTTGGCATAAGGTCACAAAAGCTGATCACATGACCCTGATAAATTGAAACGGTCATAAATATGAGTCAGTTGCCAAGCATCTAAATGTTGATCATGTGACCATGACTGCAATGGTCGTAACTGTGAAAAATGGTCATAAGTCACTTTTTAAAGTTCTGTTATAACTTTGAATGGTCACTAAATGAACTGTTGTAAGTTGAGGACTACATGTACTATGATTTACCTCTGGGTAAATTTGTGCATGACCAAGCTTCAGTTGTATTGTAGGATACAAATACAGTTCAAATTAAATATTGTTACCTAGGCGAAAATCCCACTGGGTTCCCTATGATATTTGTACACTCATAGGATTGTATTATAATTAAACAGAATGAATTTGCAATGTTTATTAATGAGCAGAATGCCTGGATTGGGTGAAGAAATGTTCTTTTCCCTTTCTCATAGAAAAGCGTGGGGCCTGCTGTAACACAAAGTCCTACCATCTAAAATTCAATATGCTTGTTTTCTTTATAACTGTAGTTTCCATTCATGTGTAAATGAACACTGATTGAGACAATGAAAGCCAACGTAATTAATCAAGCTAGCAATCAGGCAATAGCACAGAGTGTTACCCAGAAAGTGGCTCACCTAAATCTTATACTGAGGCCAGGAAAACAGCTCTGCACAGCAATAATAGAAATGTATTTCCTCAGAGTAATTCATATTGCTCTGCCTGAAGGCAGCTTGGAAGGCCTGAAACTAGTCAAAGTCCCACCTACTTGATTTCTCCCACATCTCATCTAGCTGTATTGACAGAGGGTAGCTACCAGCAATCCTACAATCGAGCTGAGGGGAGAGCTACCTTCTGTGAATTTCTTAGCCAAGGGAAATTACTTATATGCAGCAAAGGTAGACATGGCCCAAGCAATGGTAGACATGGCCAAAGGTAGACATGGCCCCATTTTGGGGTCCTTATGGTCTCCTCTGATCATGAGGGCCAAAAAGTAGCATTACCATTTTCTACCAGTTTGAAGCAGAAAAGACATGAAAATTGTAATGTGTCTCCAAAAAAGGCATATCACTAAGCCAAACACGACTCCAGCTGGATGTATTATACAGATTACATCCAATTGGACCAGCTCAAGGTTGACTCAGCCTTCCATCCTTCTGAGGTGGGTAAAATGAGGACCCAGACTGTTGTGGTGGGGGCAATATGTTGACTCTGTAAACCGCTTAAAGAGGGCTGTAAAGCATGGTGAAATAGTAAGCCCCTGTCCCACTACACTTACGGATGCAAAGAGGATGTAAAACGTTAAAAAAACCCTGCCATCCGTTGGAAAACGCTATGCATCCATTGTGTACTCACTGCATACGTGTTTCATACACTCTATCCCTCAAGCATCCATCCACTGAGATTTCATCCACGCAAGAAGTTTTGAGCTGCACAAAA
>BHFT01040337.1:0-24437 GCA_004320025.1 Laticauda laticaudata
AACCAACGGATGGTAAGCTTTTTTGTCCGTTTTACATCCTCTTTGCATCCGTTGGTGCAGTGTGACAGGGGCTTAAAGAATACTAAAAGAAACTCATATGTGCTTGATTAAAGAAATATCTTTTATTGTGTCAGTTGTATTAAGCCAAGAATGTGCTTAGAAAAAGGATAATGTCACATTTCATTGTTCTGATGTAAAAAAATATGTACAGTTCTGGATACCCCAGTACAAAGCATAGTGAGACAAACTAGTTCCAGTTGGCAAAAGCGTGAAACAACACTATTCTCTCCCTTTTCAACATATATGCTGAGTATACATTATGAGAAGGTAGATTGGGAGATGAGTGTGGGTTTTAAAATGTGAAAGAAGTAATATCAAGAAGATGCACTATGCTGATAGCCAAAAATGCAACTGATCTGCGATCTGTAATAATGAAAATCAAGTAATAAGAAAAAGAATTAGATTAACATGAAATACAGTACAAAGAGGAATAATCTAACAGATAACAAATGCAACAACCAGTCTTAGAGGTGATAATGAAGATACTAAAGCAGTACTGTATCAGAAGTAATAGATACCTTCTACTTTTTAGAATCAATCATCAAGAGAAAAGGAAAGTAGTGCCAGATTTAACAGATTTAACAGATTATCAGAGTTGGAAGGGACCTTGTAGATCATCTAGTTCAACCCCCGCCACTCAAGTGGGAGACCCTACACCATTTCTGGCAAATGGCAGTCCAATCTCTTCTTGAAAGTCTCAACTGATGGTGCTCCCACAACTTCCAAAGGCAAGCTGTTCCATTGGTTGATTGTTCTCACTGTCAGAAAGTTTCTCCTTATTTTCAGGTTAAATCTCTCCTTGTTCAGTTTCCATCCATTATCCTTGTCTGTCCTACAGGTGCTTTAAGAAAATAGCTTTACCCCTTCCTCCCTGTGGCAGCCCTCATCAATTGGAGACCGCTATCATGTCGCCTCTGGTCCTTCTCTTTACTTAACTACCAAGCCCGTTCCTGCAACCATTCATTGTATGTTTTAGCCTCCAGTCGCCTAATCATCTGGTTGCTCTTCTTTCCCAGAGTCTCAAAATCTTTTTTTATAATGTGGTAAACAGAAACTGGATGCAGTACTCAAGGTGTGGTTTACTTAAGGCTTTATAGAGTGGTATTAGTACTTCCCTTGATCTTGATTGTATCCCTCTGTTAATACAATTTAGATTGCATTAGCTTTTTGGTACTGCTGCACACTGCTGGCTCTTATTTAGCTGAGACTCCAAGATCCCTCTAGAGTTCCTGCTATTGATCCTGGTTCACCCAGTCTATATAAGTACTTTGGTTTTTCTTGCCTAAGTGTAGGACTTTACTTTTCCTATATTGAATTTCATTTTGTTAGATATGGCCAGTGTTCTAGTCTGTCAAGATCCATCTGGATCTTGAGCCTATCTTCTTAGGTGTTAGCTATTCCTGCCAGCTTAGTATTATCTGCAAATTTGGTAAGTTCCCCTTCTATTCCCTCATCTAAGTCGTTACTGAAGATATTGAAGAGTACTGGGCCTAAGACAGAACCCCACTGCTTACTTCCCTCCATGTAGACTTAGACCATTTAAACTACTCATTGAGTACAGTTTGCCAGCCAGTTGCGAGTCCATCTAGTGGTGGTGCGATCTATTCCACATTTTCTTTCTTACTAAGAAGTAGGTTGTGGTCTACTTTGTCGAATGCCTTGCTTGAATCTAATATATTATGTCCACAGTATTTTGCTGGTCTACTAATTTAATCACTGTGTTGAAGAATGAAATAAGATTGGTGAACTTCCAGTGAAGACCTTGGAACATATGGCATGCAGTGTCCTAAATCTACAAAAATTAGACTAGGGCAAGCAATAGTATTCCTTCTAACACTCTATGGAAGTGAAAGTGAACGTAAGCAGGATAGAAACAGTACTGACATTTTTGAAATCAGCATCAAACTACTTTAGTACAGAACAGTTGAGTTAAGCCATGCCCAGGCTCCTTACTGTCTCCTTCTTGCTCACACAGAAAATACTGTTTCACTTTCCAAACAGCCCTCAACTCTCTCACACACTGACAGGATGCTAGCCAGATGAATATCAATGGATGCTGATAGGCAATGGCAGAATTTTTTTCCCCTTATTTTCCTCCCCAAAAACTAAGCCCAATCACATAGTTTCGTAGCGAAGCACGAGTATAGAGCAAATAAATAAATAAATAAAATAAATACACATACATACATACATACATACATACATACATACATACATACATACATACATACATACTATATAAATCAATTCTTGAATTTATTTCCTTCCGTTTCTGGACAAGGCTTTGATCATTCAGGGTCACTATGTGTTCTAATGGAATAAATGTTTTATGGAAATGAATGCAAATTAGTGCATCACCCTGACTTTCATTAAAGGAGCACTATTTGTGATACCTTTATTATGCAATAAAGCAGAAGAGTATTTATTTTTTTCAGAGTCCAATAAACAGATTCAGTTTTGTAAACTAGTAGTTTTAACATCAGCAATTGCACTTAAAATCTAAGATTTATATAAAGCAATAACCAATTAATTCTCTTTGTGGATGCAGCCTGAAATAAATTTCCCTATCCCAGTTGTAACAAAGATATGCAAGACATGGGAAATGAACAAAGTACCTTCCATATTTTAAAATATGCACCAATGGTCTGTCATCATAAAAATATTTTATTAATGATATTTATTTTTATCGTAATTTCTGGCTTCCAATCCTGGAAATGTTTGCTTGATCTTTGATGTCCTTATAAACAAAATTTAAAAATGTAAAAAGGGCACCAAGCATCATTTTAAACAACAAATATGGTTCAATATTGTCTGTTATTGTCTGTTATGTCTAATTATGTCTGTTCAAGCAAAATATGATTTAAATACATAGAAATATATTTGGAGATTATATATTATATGATGATATATATTTTAGATATCTGTGAAAGAGCACAAGTTTTGCATGCAGAAAATACCAGGTTTAATAAAGATGTGGAAGTTGTCTCCCAATAACTTTAAAGAGACTGACATGTAGAACAGACATTAGATTGTGTTCTCCTCAATGACAGAACCTGCCCTAGGGATTAGGGACATTAGCTATATTTGCCTCTTATGAGTTTGGGCCACCAACCATTTCTGGAGGGCAGGAATAAATGTTGTTGCCTTCTATTCACCTCCAACTCATCATAAATAGGATGTCTGCCTATATTTTCTTATTTCAAGATGACAATAATGTTTTCTGGCTTATGCTGGCTCAAGTGCTGTGGTCGAGTTTGCACGCTGTGTTTTACATTGTCTTAGGCAACCCACTTTAGTTTGATTAGCCACTGCACAAAGGCAGAAACAGTCTTATCTCATTTCTTCTCCTTTCTTTCAAAATGGCCTGGTGAAGCTTCTGAATGCCTTGGCTGTTATGACATTTCCTTGACATGCAGAACTTCCTATTTTGAAACCTGACACAAATTATTTCCATTATTTGTCTTGGAAGATGGACTTTGTTCTTTTCTTTTTTAAAATGGATTTCATCACTTGGAAACCTGACACAAAAAGCCCTCCTTTAGAGAATGTAAGGCCTGAGCAATAATACTTATATTTTTCCTTGATTGAACTACCTACTTTTCCAGTTGGATTTATTTATTTATTTTTAAAAAAGACCATTTTACAGATTTTCTAGTCGGTTAAGTTAAAAGCGTTTCACTTCCAACTCTTTAGTTAATAGTCCAATGAGGGACATTCTCCATATGTACCACATGGAAGTGGCTTGGCATAGATTAAAGAAGTCTTCTTTGTTTCTATATGCCAAAAAGTTAAATGACAATAAAATGCAAAAAGCCTGCAGTAACTCTCTATAAAGTTTATAATGCCAGCTGAGTCCTGACAATCTGCTGCATTGCTCTTGATCTTCTTGACCTTTGGAACTAGAACAAGAAACAGTGACTAGAAGATAAGCATAACAGGATATTGAGTTAGAAAACAGAAATCAAGAGATAAAAATGTATGGATGGCTATATTGTTTCAGAAACGTACATCACTAGAAATGGCCTGATTCTGTTGTTCAGCCACTGGAGAGTCGTTACAAAGTCAGATAAGACAAGAATTAAAGTATTTCTTCTCAAGAATACAAGGATATACCATAGCAACTCACAACAATGCCATATTGTTTTGAGATATGTACCTACCTAACAGTTGCACTCCACGAGTCAGTCCATAGACATCAATCAAAGCCCACAGTGGTTCAGTTGTCCTTACCCCGCTGAAGAACAACATGGCAGCAGAATCATTCACGCGATAAAATACACGCCCCTTTTTATCCACCCAGAATGCTATGATATTTCCTTCGTTTGCAAACTCTTCTGGAAGGGCCTTTGCCCAAAATCCACTTTGAGAAACCAGATCTGGGCATGCATACTTGGGCAGAGTTTCTGGGTTAATCCTGGAGGGATCTTTGGATGTAAATCCCAGTCGAAGAGCTCCACTCCAACAACACTGCTTCTT
This sequence comes from Laticauda laticaudata, assembly GCA_004320025.1. Taxonomy (NCBI): domain Eukaryota; kingdom Metazoa; phylum Chordata; class Lepidosauria; order Squamata; family Elapidae; genus Laticauda; species Laticauda laticaudata. The sequence goes on from BHFT01040337.1 coordinate 4,537, forward strand.
TGTGATCTGAAAGAGGGAAACAGAGCAAAATCAATGTAATTACTTTGCCTCTTTATGAGGTATGCATAGTATTAGGAATATGAATGGATAAGGAAGTTTAACACATCTAACAATCTGATGACGGCAATATATAGAGGATGAAACCGTTCTTGCACAAAGTGTGGAAATATGAATACAGTATGTATGAGATCTGTTTTTGAAAGGAATAAGGATATGATACAAAATACTGTAACAATAGATTGTGTGTCATTCCCAATCATCATGGTGTGTCTAGAGCAGTGGTGGAATTCAATTTTTTTTACTGCTGGCTCTATGCTCATGGCATGGCTTGGCTTGGTGGGTGTGGCGGAGGAGAAGAAAAGATGAGGGTGGGGGTAGTCAGAAGTTGTATTTGCTGGTTCTCTGAGCTACTCAAAATTTCCACTACCGATTCTCTAGAACTGGTTAGACCTGATAAATACCACCACTGGTCTAAAGGCAATTTCACAGTAATTCCAATGTTGCCATGATTTAATCCATATAATGCAATTTTGTCTATAAATCTAACCTGCCTGTTCCTGGCAAACATCTATTTGCTATTACTAGATGCAATCAGGGCATTTATTTTTCTGTCCCATCCATGCAAAAATAACACCAAATATGTTAATATTTAATTCATCTCCAGATAGTACTCCAAGTGTAAAATAATTCTTTTGAATTAAACTAATTACACTTTTCATAATTTAAGGAATTAAATTCCTTAATTTGGTTTTCCAGAAAGCAGGTTAAACAAGAAATATTTCAGAAGTCTGCAGCTGCAGAAATTGGACAATGCCATAATCATGGAGTGGGGGGAGATGGAGTTTAAATAAAATATAGCAACCTGTGAATCCACCCATAAAGTTATAATGATGAAGCAGAGATAATACCAAGGTATGGTGTTGTTGTAATGTTTCTAAATGGAAACAGAATAAATATGTAATAACTTAAACTAAAGTTTAGTAATAATGTTTAACAGCATGGCATTGTTTCTTTGCTTAAGCACTTGTTTAAATAAGGATTTTTACTATTACTGCAGCATATGAAATGTGATTATAGTTAGTGGTTCCACATTTATTTGATATAATGTATCCTTTTTCACATCCTATAATGGAAATTTTTAATGGGAGAAAGAGAGAAGACAGCATGTGCTAGCCCTCCTCTCCAGCACTCAAAAGAAATTGGGCAAGCAGGTATTTTATTATGAAGAAAGACCAGCTATTGGTACCAAGATACCTGTAGCTGAGTAAAGTTCCTTAGCTGGCCAAATAATGTTTTCCTGCACCATCAACTCTAGACATAAATCACACTCCCAGCTGATTCAATGTTTTATTAAAATATAGAGGGGAAAAAGAATAAAATTCTTGATACAATTGTGATTCTCAACCAGGATTGATAGTCCAATTTGCTAAAATTGAAAATTCTTTCAAGATAATTTTTAGAGGAACATTTGCTATCTGAATAGAATATTCCATTATAGAATATTATACTCCATAATATCTGTGACTGTCTGATTTGATTCTGCAACCCAACAGGACAGAAACAGACTTCAGAGGATAATTAGGACTGCAGAAAAAATAATTACTATCTACCTGCCTTCCATCAAGATCCTGTATACTGCACAAGTCAAAAAGAGGGCTGTGAAAATATTTACAGACCCCTCACATCCCGGACAACTCCTATCCTCAAAACAACACTATAGATCACTGCACACCAGAACAACTAGACACTAGGACAGGTTTTCCTGAACGCCATCACTCTGCTAAACAAATAATTCCCTCAACACAGTCCAACTATTTACAAAGTCTGCACTGCTATTACGATTAATCTTCTCATCACTCCTTATCACCCATCCCCTCCCACTTCTGACTGTATAACTGTAACTTTGTCACTAGTATCCTTACAATTTATATTGACTATTTCTTAGTATGATTTGATTGCTTATTGTACCCTATGGCTATCATTAAGTGCTGTACCTTATGATTCTTGACTCTTGACGAATGTATCTTTTCTTTTATGTACACTGAGAGCACTTGCACCAAGACAAATTCCTTGTGTGTTCAATCACACTTGGCCAATAAAGAATTCTATTCTATTCTATTCTATTCTATTCTATTCTAGAAGGTTGAATCTCTGGAATTCTCCATTTTTTCTCTTGGAAAAAGAAGAAAAACAAAATATTTTTCCAGGTCTCATGGACAACTTCATTCAAAGGGACATGCAGAGAAGGACACTTTACTGCTAAATTGAGAGAAGTCAGAACATACCAATTCCACCAATCAAATTATTTCTGCAAAAGATGGTATCTCCTTCAATATGGAAACATATGAGAAAATACTGCAAAGGCTGGCCTGTCAAGCCAATTTTTGTATTAAAAATAAAGTGGAAAGAAGCACCAACTTACCTTAAGTCTGATTTGTTCATAGATGACTATTGGCCTGTTGCTGAAGGTGATGGCATTGCAGAAACTTGCCTGTCGCTTGACCACTTTCTGAGTGGTATCCATAATGATCTGTGACCCCTTGGTGTGAGGATGAAAAAGCAGTGGGCTGACAGAGAGAGTGCCACACTGTGAGATGGGTAGACAATGCTTTTGCTTGTGGTGGCATCGATGAGAGGTAGCAGGAAAGGGCCCACCAATGGAATCTGAGATAATAATAAGAGAGAGGGAACTGATCTTTAAATCAAACAAAAAGGAACCACTATTAAAGAAAAACATTGAATAAAATAATTGCTTAGCTATAAGACTACTGTAATTTATTTTTAAAAAATGCTATATAACATAAACTACAAGAACAAATAATACAACATAACCATACACATTTAAGCCAAGGGACTATCTGGCATTTAAAACACTTTTTGTAGCTTGCAAAATATTCAATTATTTAATATCAGTAATTCAAAATAACTTATGTAAAATAAATTCTAGATGAAACTACACATAGAAGGGAAAGAACATGTGTACTGTATTCTCTATTTGTCAGCAATTAGTCCCAGATTTTAACTAAATCTAGAAATCTTTAGAAAATATATAAGAATATATAGTAAAAATACAAAGTACATAGATGATGTTACCTAGCTGGGTAGTGAAACGTTTTCAGATAAACAATCAAGCTGAAAGAGCACCAAGGACTCCATAGTTCAATGAATGGATAGCATTTATAGCTTTCCCAGAAAGCCTGGAAATAACAACACTACGATAACCAAATACAATATAACATACAGGCAGTCCCTGGATTAAGAACATTTAATTTACAGATAAATCGTACTTACAAATGGGCTACCTATTACCGAAAATGGCAGACAGTTGAGGTAAGCAGTGTTCTCTTTCTTGAACTATCATGTTTTCATGATGTGGTGCATGTGGTTTTAATATATAGCCTATTTTCAGTGGTTTTCAATGGTTCATAAAAACATTGCACATTGATCTGAATTCTGTACATAGTAATAAATTTTAGGTCAAGCACTAAATACAGGAAATTACATGGCAAATCAATTTGAAAGTAAATAGTATTGAACACTGATACCTAATAATTGTTTCCCTTTTCTGTACAGTAGTGTTGTGCAGATGAATAGATATATGCTAAACCTTCAGTTTCCATTAGTGTAGAATGCTCGCTGACTGTAAACAGAAATTGACATTGAAAACACCAGCCATGTAAAAGGAGAATCTGATTGTGAATATTTAATAATCATCGTTTATTTCTGTGGTCTACAAATCAATGTGAATGTTGTTTGCTTTCCTTCAATAGGCCTCTCAAGTAGTGCAGGCTTTTTAAAAAACCACTCTCTTGCTAAATATAAACTAACAGTTAATCTTTTGGAAGAAAAAATGCTGGTCATAGTATTTTGGGATCTAGTTCTGGAATATTTTTTTAAGTGCAAGTGTTCTCTTCTAGTTTAATTACATTGAAATGGAAAGCTTATCTCATGCATATTTTCTATGCACATTGCTGTAACTTTAAAGCTATCCTATTAAATTTCAACAAGATTATAAATCAGAATTTTGTTTAGAGCTGGAAATGGTGGAAGAAGCCAGAAACAATAGGAAGATAGGGAATGATAAAAAATCTTAATAAGAATTCATACAGAAATAGACAATACATAGCAATGGTACAGTGTATTAAATTGAAAGTTCTACTGGTGACAGTGAATACCACAAAAAAAACCATGAGGTCTTTTGGAAATTGCTTTGAGTGAGGGATAATTTGTTAAGGCACAAAAATAAATATTTCATATACTAGTCTCAATTATTCTTATTCACTCATGAGTTCATTGCATGGTCCTTAACATGCTATTCAAAGATGAAGCAGAGTCCTGAACCAGGAAAAATATGTGCATTCTTCTGCTAATCTATTCATGAAGGAAAATACCAGAATAGGAATTACATTATAAGTTAAAAAATGGAATCTTGAATTTATCAGAAAAAAAGGAAAGCAAAATGCAAATGTTTATATTTCTGAGAAAATGAACTCTTCCAGAAAATATTTCAATGTAAAATAATCTAACTTGAGATAATCTTAAATTAATAATAAACAAGTCCAAATGACAGAAGAGAACCAAGTAAGTTTTAAAGATCAAGAAAACATTTTTGCAAGGTTATTTATTTTTTATTTTAATGTATGTTCTAAATTTCAGTAAATCTTTTTTATTGCCCAGATCAAGGAAACAAGAAGGAACACACATTCTGGCAAAAACTATTAAGATTTTAAGACAAGGGCAACTAATATTTGGAGTACTTACTCCGCAAAATATTATGTCAAGCAATAAATAAATATAATACATCAGAGTGCTAGAAATTTTGCAGAAAGTGAACTGATCACAAGAACAGTGGTTGCCAATTGGTGGGCCACGAGAAAATTTTAGTGAGCCGCAGAAAAAATTCACCCCCAGAGCACTCCCCCAAAGCAATTAATCTAGGCTGAGCAGAAACACAAGGCTGCACCATCCATATGTCTTGCCCTCCCCGCTCACTCACTCCTTACCTGGCAAACTTGCCTGCTAAATTGCTATTTTTCCTTTTTCTGACCATCAGCTGTTCTGCTGTGCCTGGACATTTAGATTAGCTAGAAAACAGGAAATGGTTGGATTTCTTGCTTTCTGGCTAGTCTTTAGATTTTGGGGTCTGCTTTTAAGCACAGCTGAACCTCCCTTAGGACTGAAGGTTTTACTATTCAGTGCAGACTCACGGCAAGCAAATTTTATGTGACAGGCTGAGCTAGCCAATGGCAAATAGATAGAGCTCTGAATGAATCTGTGATTCTGTGAGCAACTCAATCTGTCTGCCTGATTTGCCTGATTTTGGGTAAAAGTTGCTCTTTTTTTAAGTAAAAAATTCAATATTTATATAAATATTTATAATATTTGCATACAAGCCATGCCCAGCCAGTCACATGACCACCAAGCCACACTCACAAATTAGGCCATGTCCACAGAAACAGGTAGTGGTCCCTGGGATTTAAAATTATGAGTTTGGTGATCCCTGAGATCCAAAAGGTTGGCGACCCTTGCACTAGAACATAAGACAGGGAAAAGTCTGTCGAGGGATACAGACCTGTACATATTTATATATTTTAATTTGATTACAGTAGTTTAAAATAATAATGAAGAAAGATTATTGAGAACAAAAACTTATCAACTAATATTTGCATTTTGCTGAAAAATGAAAGACTAATATCTGTGATAAGAGAGATAAGAAACATTCTGAGAGGAGACCTTGTTTCACTCAGAACTTCTGGTGTCAGAATAAATGGTATTTGGTGGGTCCAAATACCTTTTTTTATGTTGCTGGAGGAACAGTGGAAGAGAATGAATGTTTGATTTATATTTTCTTCGAGGCTAAGAACATAGCTGAGGGTGAAGATGTTTAGAACTCTCTAGACCCTTTTATTTTTTTCATTCTAAACAACTGGTGCTGCTAAGAGCACGTCTCCTGGATTAAATGCTTCACATGCCATGTCAAATTTTCCTTCTGAGGGTACAACCCTTTCTTTTTTAATCTTGGAGAGGAAAATTAGAAAAATTATATAGTGTTCTCGATTCTCTTCACTGTCTCAGGAGATTGTGGCCTTGCTCAAAAATAGATACTTAATAGGGTGTGTTCTAGGTTTAACTGCAGCATGAAAAATTATTTTTATTTATGTATTTGTATTTCTTCATTAGTTTTGTTCTGTATATAGAATAGTAGACTCCTAATACAGGATTCTGATTGGCTAAAAAACCTAAACGGTGTTTCTGCAACGAAGCTGCTCAAAAGGCGACAAAACTAAATACCTGTCATTGGCTACAAGCCGGCTACAATCCCTATAAAAAGGCTGCCGCGGCTTGAGCCAATGTTCCGTTTCTCAACTGCTGTAAATAATAAAGACTTTGTTGTTGGGAACCCGGTTCTACCTCGCGTTTTTCTGGGCAGAACACTGGTGACAAGGATGGGATCGTCCTAAACGCGAGACCAAGCACGCGGCAACAAAGGAAACTAGACGAAGAACAATGGCTAGAAATAACGTGTCGCCCGCACCCTTCAATCCCAATGAAGAGGATTAGGAATCCTACGTAGACCGTTTCCAGATGTATTTGGAAAGTAACGAGATGGAAGAGATCTCAGACCAGCGTAAGAGAGCTGTTTTCTTGACACACTGCGGGCCCACAATCTTCAAAATGGCCAAGGCTTTGGGGAAGCCCCAAGATGTGAAACAATTGACTTGGCCAGAGCTCCAAAGAATACTAAAGGCTCACTATGCATCGGTGGTGTCAAACCTTATTAAGCGGCAACGAATTTTACCGAAGAGACCAGAAAGAAGGCGAGACCATTGCTGATTTTGTGGCAGCCCTCCGACAAATAGGGGGGAGCGTCCAAATTTCTAAATTTAGATGAAGCGTTGCCGGGATCGAGTAATACTGGTTTAAGGAGACTCTAATGTACAGAGAAAGCTGCTAAATAACCCAATATAACCGAAAGCCGAAGCCATCGCAGAAGCCACAGCCGCTGAAGCCACAAAAATTGGCGGTCAAAATGAAACCAGATGGAACACGAACAACGATGAAACAAACCCTGGCCAGAGGGAAGAAAAAATTTCCCACCACCAACTCACCACGAGGAATTTGAGCAGACGTCAGAATCTGGGAGGAAGACAACGAAGTCCCACCGCCTATACGCCAGTAGAAAGGGCACGAAAAAAGGAATTGCGGGAATGTGCTGGCTGCGGAGGAAACCATCTCAGGCCAACTGCAGATTTCTCGATGCCATTTGCAGAGCTTGCCAAGAAAAGAGGGCATATTGAGAAAGTCTGCAGGAATAAACAAAAAATTACAGCCCAAACAGACGCAAGCAACTCCCCCGCACAAGCTGAAGCCAAAACAAACTGAGAGAAAGTGGCAGCGGAACAAGCAAGCCACTAACCGAGAGAAAACACATCAGACTTTCACTATCGGAAGCGCTCAGATGGAAAGCAGGAAGAAAGTAAAAATAATTGTAAAAATAGAAGGAACCCCTGCGACATGGAGGTAGACACTGGGTCTTTTCTATCAGTGGTATCATGGACATCATCAAACAACTGGTCCAGATATCAAACTCAAAGAACTCCAGAGACAAAAATTAACCCTGAAGGACTACCAAGGAAACCGAATTCCTGTAGTAGGCCTAGGACATTCCGGAGTCACCTACAAACAACATGTCGAAGTACTACCATTGACAATAGTCGACCGAGATCGAACAAGCCTCCTGGGCATCGAATGGTTCGCACCATTGGGCATCGGATGAACCGGAATAGACCTGGTGGCCGCAACTGACTGGGAAGAAAACCTGATCCAAGAGTTCCAGGACGTTTTCAACGCTCCCTAGGCAGGTATCGGGGGACCCCAATTTCCTTTAGTCTGGACCCCCAGGTAGCCCCTAGAAGACTAAAGCCTGAACGAGTTCCTTTTGCTCTGAAAGCAAAAATAGAGGAACAACTAAATAAATTAATAGACCAAGGGGTTTTAGAACCTGTTTGACCTGCGAATGGGAAACAGCCGATCGTAACACCAATTAAACAGCAACGGGTCGGTTCAAATTTTGTGGTGACTACAAAGCTACCCTGAACCATGCATATTGCAACAAAGCGCATACCCGGTGCCAGTTGTACAAAACACTTATTACATTCTCTTGGGGAGGAAAAGTGTTTCGCTAAAACTAGATCTCAGCACAAGCTTACCAACAACTCCCAGTAGACCCCTTAACGGCTGAAGCACAAACTATAGTGACCACAAAGGGCATTCAAATGCAACAGACTCTAATTTGGAGTGAGTGTAGCCCCAAGCGTTTTCCAGAGCCTCATGGAACGCCTATTGAATGGTATAAAAGGGGTCGTACCATACTTCGACGATGTCCTAATTTCGGCCAAAGATGCGACCCAACTAAAAAAAAGACTAAAAGACGTACTAAACTAAATTCAGAGAATCTGGCTAAAAGTAAAAAAGAAAAATGCTGTTTAATGAACTGATCGCGTCGAATTCCTGGCCTAACTATATAGACGGAGAGGGTATATAGCCCTACTGACAAAAAAGTCAAAGCTATTAAAGACGCACCAGAACCAAGGAACAAACTGAACTGCAGGCATTTTTAGGACTAATAAATTTTTATAACGTGTTCCTACCCCACAAGGTGACAATAGCGGAACCATTACACCGATTACTGGATAAAAAAACAATTTGGACTTGGGGTTATAGAGAAAGAAAGTCTTCCACAAAAATAAAAAACTTATTTAACATCAAACACCGTTCTTATCCAGTTTAGTAACACACTTCCATTGACAGTGACCTGCGACGCACTCAAACATTTGGAGTCTGTGCCATCCTGAGCCACCAATTGCCAGATGGGAGAGAGGCACCCAATCACATACTATTCAAAGACTCTGTCTAAACCGAGCGTAATTATGTCAACTGGACAGAGAAGCCTGGCAATCGTTGCTGGAGTAAAACCGCTTCCACGAATATCTATATGAAGAACACTTTTTTGATTAGTAACGGACCATAAACTTGCTACTGGGAATTTTGGCAGGAAACAAGCCAACACACCGACATTTTGTCCCTGCGAATGACTAGATGGTCAGAATTCTAGCAGCCTAACTCTTTATACTCTGACACATCGGCCTGGAAAACAAATTTCCCATGCAGACGCGTTGATCAGAGCACCATTACCGAATATAGAGGAAGACCCGGCACCGACGATGAACACCCTGCAGATAGAGACATGCCCCGATCTACCATATCTGCAAATGATGTTGCCAGAGCCACTGCAAGGGACCCATTGACTGACCGTGTACTGAACTGGGTAGGTAAAGGCTGGCCGTAAATATAAAAAAACTGAGAACTTTAAACCTTTCCGGACCAGACAAACTGAACTCTCGATTCAAAGGGTTGTTTGTTGTGGGATGATCGGGGTAATTTACCCTTCCAAATTACAAACTAAGGTACTGGGTATGCTTCATGAAGGCACCCTGGAATTGTTAAAATGAAAAGCCTTGCTAGAAGCTATGTCTGGTGGCCGGGCATAGACAGGCGACATCGAATACTGGGTAAATTCTTGCAACAAATGCCAAAGAACCAGACTTCCCCACCAAAAGCACCCATTAGGGACTGGGAAACCTGCGAGGCCCCTGGTCACGAATTCACATTGACTTTGCGGGTCCTACTAAGGGGCATACTTTCCTAATTATCGTAGAAGCATACTCAAATTGGCTGGAGGTTTAAAAGTATGCCATCTACGCACACTGAAACCATTATTAAACAACTTGACAAACTCTTCGCAATCCATGGCCTGCCAGACGTCCTAGTGTCCGACAACGGGCCACAAATTAATGAGTATCCAATTCGAACAATACCTAGCCTCCTAGGTATTAGACATGGCCTAACCGCGCCGGCCACCCGGCTGCAAATGGTAGGGCAGAGAGAATGGTCAGGTTTACCAAAGAAGGGCTAGAAAAAATGGACATTGGTGATGTCCAAGATAAAATAAATCGCCTACTCACCCTCCAGCATATTTACAGCCGGTACTATAACAAAAGCCCGGCGGATATTACTAATGGGAAGAAAACTGAGGTCGCAATTAGACAGATTGCACCCAAACTATATGCCAGACCCCCCCCCCCGACTCCTCCACTCGTTTCAGGACATTTGAAATAGGCAACCTAGTCTATGCAAGAAATTTTACTGGAGACCCATTATGGCTTCCAGGTACAATAACACAAATTACACGGCCCCCGGTCTACCGACTAACCATAGACGATGGCAGGGAATGGAAGCGGCACATAGACCAGCTTCTGGTCCCGAAACATAGAAAGAAATACAAACACACAAACACAAATATTAAAAAACGACGAAAATCAAACCAAAGGGGGGGAAATACGAGAAAATAATAAAGAAACCGTTTAATTAAACACAGAATATGATGACAAACAAAAAGAGCAAAAAAGAGACTTACAGTTAGAAGAAAATTGCAAGAAGAGTCCACTCGAAGGGGTTAGCCAGGCAGCTCGACCTGCCTGGAGAAAACAGGAGGGAGCGGCAAAACTGCCGGCCTAAGAAACTCCAGGCGGCAGTAAAATGGCTGACTCACCCTTCCAGATGGTTCCATGGAGAAGGACCGGAGAGACAGCAACCTCATCCGAACCGGTCGAAGTCTTCAGCAGAAATGAACCGCTGCAAGTCCAGTCGAGTCAAAAAAGCCCCACCTACCTGCCGCGACTATGTCTACCACGTAGGACTAAACCAAGAGGGGAGGGTGTTCGTATTTAGAACTAGTAGACTCCTAATACAGATTCTGATTGGCTAAAAAACCTAAATGGGGATTGGTTCAATAGGAACCAATCCACGAAGCTGCCTCAAAGGGCGGCAAAACTAAATACCTGTCATTGGCTACAAGCCGGCAGGCAAATCCCTATAAAAAGGCTGCCACAGCTTGAGCCCAATGTTCCATTTCTCAACTGCTGTAAATAATAAAGACTTTGTTGTTGGAACCCGGTCTACCTCGCGTTTTTCCGGACGGAACAAGTTTTACAAGTAATTCAAGGTAGCAGGATTTGAATTCAGGGGCCCTGGTGCCATAACCACGAGGCCAAACTCGCTCTTACATAGACCTCACACAAAGTGGGTCTTTTTAACTGAAGGCTAAGAATTCATGAAATATTTGGGAAGAAGTGGAGATTCCAGATAAATAATGAATTACAGGTCATTCTATTCACTTAAAATGAAAAAAGAGCTTTATATAAATATATCTGATTCATCTCCCCAATAAAAGAATTTAAAAAGTGCTTTGATGTGAAAACTACTGTTTTTGACATCACTGAACCATGTATTAAAAAGATGAAAAACTCATGTCCTAGAAAATATGACTATTGTCCTTTTTATCCTTGTGCATTTCTTCTTCCTTGATCATTGCTATGACATTTCTGTTGTAGTCATGCTATTTCAAAACAGTTTAAAAATTCACTTTTGCAATTATGGTTTCAGAGAACAAAATCATCAAGACATTGATGGAGATGAATGAAAGGCAAATAATATTTAATAGCATGTTCAACAAGAGAGTTCTGCCATCGAACTGTAACTAAGTGAAAATTAGAAAGCATAACCAAAATAATTTTCTCCATTTTAGGAATAAGACCAGTGTCATTCAAAACTAAGAATGACAACTGGCTTGTGCAATTCTTACTTTACTCACAACAACAACCCTGTAAGGTGAATTAGGCTGAGAGAGAGTGACTGGCCCAAGGTCACCCAGCTGGTTTTCACAACCAAAGTGGGAATAGAACTCACAGTCCCCAGTTTTTGGTCTGGTGCCTTAACCACTAGACCAAACTGGGTCTCTTTATGGTGGATGTTCTGATTTTCAGATCCAAAAAACATGTCCAACTTTTCCAATATTCCTTTTGCAAAATCAGTTTTCAAAACTGACAAGTTAAAATGGAGTCATTTTGAAAACAATATAGTTTATACACAGTGAGATAATATAATTATAGGACCATCAATTAGCATATTTAATTCATGACTTCCTAAACAGAAACATGACATTTACAGGACAAAACAATATTTAATAGCACTTTCCACAAGAGAGTTCTGCCATAGAACTGCAAACTTGTGCTTCAAAATGGGGAAAGCAAGAGTGTTTTACAACAATATGCTTAGGTACAAGATGAGCTAATCATTGTCTTTCCCTATTTTGGGTTACTCTTAGTTTTTCTCCTAGTTTTCTGTACTTTGTATATGTTACTTACCCGCAAAGAAAGTAGCAAGACAAATATGTATGTATGAATTAGCATTCTCTTCAGGTAATTAAGAAGCCGAGTTATTTTTACCATTCTCTTCTTAGATTAATCTGAAGCAGTACCAATATAACTTGTCTTGGTGAGATGGGTGACATAGAAGCATAATAATAAATGAACATTGCCTTCATTTTTAAACTCATTTCTCCTCATTTTGGCAAAGCAGATAGTAGGTTAGGATCCTCTAATATATTTGAGCAATTTAGCAAAAACTTCTGATTTTGAGTTTTACAATATCAGCACAAGAACATTATCCCAATCATGAATAAAATATTGTTAAGAAAAGCTATGATTTCTCTTCAGTTCTGATATAAAATACAAATACAGTTGAAGTCTCCTGTTTTGTACCAAGCTGTGGTTAAGGGGTCTTTAAGTTTTGCTTTAAAAAAAACAATACCGCAGCATAAAATTTATCCTGCCTGAGAAAAGGTTGATTAGTATACAGAGAATAAGAATCCTTGCTATGCATCAGTAATATGATTAGTATATAGAGAATAAGAATCCGTGCTATGCATCAGTAAAACTTGAAAGTAAGCACTTTGATATCGTGGCTAAGGAACCAGGCTAGAAATGGGAAGATCCTTAGGCATATAGCCAGCTGGCTGACCTTCGGCCAGTCACTTTCTCTCAACCTTAGGAAGGAAGCAATGACAAACCACTTCTGAAACATCTTATCAATAAAACTGCAGAGTCTTGTCCAGGCTGTCACCAGGAGTTATAAACTGTCTTGAAAGCACCAAAATAAAATAAAATAAAGGCACAACAAATCAAGTATTTTGTAAGTAAAGCTTGCCAACAGGACAGAAGATTTTTGCAGGATTTGCAAAATAAGTGTGTATTTGAATAAAAACAATTAAGTAGGATTTTCCCGGTTATTTCTGAAAGAAAGAAAAAAACCCACCATAATAACAAGATGAGATCCCAAAACTTGGGTAGTTCGTGTAACATACACCACTTTCCAAACAACGTACAGGTTTGGTTTCTCTGGAATTGCTAGATTAGCCTTTATTTGAATTTGCAAAATTTGCTGAAGTGGGCACACCCAATAGTACGGTTTGTTCCTAAAAACAAAACCCAACCACAATAAACACTGAAATAATTCATATGACAGTTTTCACAACAAATATCATATGAACTTGCAGCAGGAAAGAGAAACTGTTTATGTGTATGTTTTATATTCATATAGCAAAAGGTTTTGTAAAACCTTTGGGGAACCTGTGGGGAACATTTTGACTAACATGCCTATAGTTCTTTTCAACGTGGCATACTTGGTGTCACAAACTCTTCAATCTAAATTCTGCAAAATAAATGATCTGACTGGTTTCTATCTCTTTCTTCAGATGATAAATAGCATTCAGCTTTTCCAATCTTGATGTTTTCAAGATTTTGGACTATCATTCCCGCTGTCTGCAAATTGTTGAAGTTATGCGGACAACTCAACTTACAACTCAACTTACAACCACAATTGAGCCCAAAATTTCAGTTGCTAAGGGAGACAGTTGTTAAGTGAGTTTTGCTCCATTTTACAATATTTTTCACCACAGTTATTAAGAGAATCACTGCAGTTGTTAAGTTAATAATATGGTTGTTAAGTGAATCTGGCTTCCCCATTGACTTTGCTTGTCAGAATGTGATCACATGACCACAGGACACTGCAACAATTATAAATATGAGTCAGTTACCCAGCATCTGAATTTTGATCACATTACCAGGGATGCTGCAATGGTCGTAACTGAAAAATGATCATAAGTCACTTTTTTCAATGCCACTGTAACTTTGAATGGTCACTAAATGAACTGTTGTAAGTCAAGGACCACTTGACCCAGGCTTTGTAACCTGTAATTATTCACAAACTTGTTTTAAAAGCTATTTTATTGCAATGCTGGGAATTGTTTTCATTTCCAGACAGAATTAAGCTCAAACAGTCCCCCAAGATAAGCACACACCTTTCAGTTCTGTGAAGTGCTGCCAAAAGAGAAATATCCAATTAACTAGAAAAGAAACCAACTGAAGTAAAAGAAAAACCAACCAAAGTATAAAGAGCTTCAAGGATGACTTGGAACCAATCAAACTACTTTGCTTCCTGCAAAGATTTCATCATCTTGGCCTGACTTTTATCTCTTATGGGAAGGGCAATTACCTCCCAGGCTTACTTCCGAGTTGGCCCTTTTGTTTGAGCTGCTCTTGTCTTCTAACAGCTCTGCACACACACACACTGGGAACAGGCTTCCCTGGGTCCTCTGCCTCGCTGCTGCCAGACTCTGAAGGCTCTGAAGGCAGCACCCCACTCCCAGGTGATCCTGGCCCCATTTCTGCCTCGGGCACAGGACCCTCATCTGAGTCCTCTCCAGAGTCCCTGACTGGTCCCTGTTCTTCCCCACTATCTGATTGCACCGGCTGCCGGTGAACCACAACACCACCTGTACTTCATACATTTGTACTGAATCTCATACGGGATATTTGTAATAGAGCAAATACATCTGGTAAAAGAGGAAGAGGCATGGTGAGATTATGTATTTCTCTGGGTTCATTTGATGTGGACTTATCAGGACAGAGTTCTCATTAGAAGCATCCATTTCAAGATGGAAGAAGGCGGGGAAACACTCCATTCAGCTTTTTCCCCCAATTAGCCTATTGTCATTCCTTTAGAAGTGTTGAAATAAAACTGAGTTCAACCAGTACCAACTTTTCAATTATTTCAGCAACTTATAGGTACAGTAAAACAATTTCCAAAACATTTTTTCCACAAATTCTATTATGAATATATGCCAGTTCATCTCTTTTGTTAAGAAAGTGAAGAATAAACTCAGTGACAGTGGCAGGTTTTGTTTTGTTTTTTCGTATGCAGATTGTGAGAGGATAGTTTAATTATTGTACTGGAGTACCATAGCAGTTTGGGAAAAATGAAGAATCATTTCTTGGATAAAAAGGCTAGAGTGCAGCTTGTTTTAGGAATGGGAAGAAAATGTTAGTGAAAAACAGAAAGCATATGAACTTGTCTAGTTTTGGTGAAAATGCTTGTGTCTTTTTTTTTCAGTCTCTGAGGCAGTGTTTGGGAAAAGGAGGACGTGTTGAATGGCAATTTAAAAAATTACCCTAAATGTCAGATTGGAATCAGACTATTTTTAACACATCTGTCAGGTAAATACAGACATGATATTAATTAATTTATTTGAAAACATAATGCTATTCAACTCAAGGGAACATCAGAAATTTTTAATCTGGCAAGTTCATTACATCATGATAGATTGATAGTAATAGCTGGACCCTGGTAGAATAGTGGTTAAAGTGCAGTATTACAGCCAAACTCTTCCCATAACCTGGAGTTTGATCCTGATGGGGCTCAAGGTTGACTCAGCCTTCCGGGGTTGGTAAAATTAGGATCCAGATTGTTGGGGGCAATATAAAAATAATGTTTACATTGTAAACCATTAAGACAGTGTTGGAAAACACCATGGGAGACTATATTAGCCTAAATACTACTACTATATTATTGTGATAGATGGTGTGTGGGGTTGTGTGTGTGTGAGAGAGAGAGAGAGAGAGAGGCTATGGATTAATCCAGTTCAGGCATGAATTGATTTTTATAAAAAGTAAACAAACAGCAGTCCTTTAGAGAATGTAAGGCCTGAGCAACAACACTTGTACCTCTATCTTTACCTAGAATTATAACCTATTTCCCACCCTCAACTTTAAGGAAAGTATAACCCTAAGATTGTGTTTTCACATATGCATTGTCAAGTTTTCACAGTCAATTTTTCATAAAGTGTTGTCTTAGTCTATCCTTGTTCCTATTTTGGGTGTTTGCAAACCAAATTATTATGGAAATAACATTGCTGAATATGGATATAACAATTGGTTATTCATCTGAAACTAAATAACAGAATTAAATAGGATATTTCCCATTTAAATTGAGAAATGTTCATATGCTTTGATACAGCTAGTGTACAAAATGAAAATGTAATAAAAGACACAATATGCTTCAAATCAGTTTTTAATATGCAGTATAAAAGGTGCTGAAATAACATTGTCTCCCTTTAGTAATGCTTCAATATTTTTTCACTTATCTTTTGCACCTTTTTTCTTATAACTATAGAAAACTCTGTAATAAAAGCTACCATCACTCCCACTCTATTTAAAATTTCATTTTAAAAAATGTACAATACCCATATTAAAGTCTGGGAGTTTCTCAGACATATTTGTGCACATTATTTGGGACTAACTGGCGTATGATCCAGCAGGCTCTTCAGCTTTATATTTCATTAAAAGATTATACATTTTTTGTTGTGGATTATCTGAGGTTCATATATAAATATATAACAAATGAAGAAAATAAATGAATTTTGTGGTTTTATTCTCATATAACTATATAATTAGAAGATCCAGCTATTTATTCTGCTTTTTTATATTATATGTTCTGATAAACCTGTGTTGCAAACATTTCTTCTGTAAAAACCTATCCACATAAAATATTCTTAAATGAAACCTATTACATAACTGAAAGAGTCTTTTTTTCTAATTTTTAAGAAGAAATGATATTTTTCTTGTGAGTAGAAAACAGAACTGACACTATTCAAACTTCTGTACCCTTCTATTTATGCTGTTTTCAACAGCATTATATTGATTTCCATGCGTACAGTATTTTATTATGGACATCTGCTATCTTGCACAATAACGGTAGCCAATTACTATAAACGGTATCATAGAATTGCAGCATGCTTTATTTCAAGAATGAATGCTAGTTTTTAGGGTAGATGTTAATCTTATCTGTAATTGCTATTATATCTGATAAATAGAATAATAAAATTAATAATCCCCTTTTACATCTGACAAAAAAGGCATTCTTCTTAAAAACATTTGGGGTCATTTTTACTTCTTATTTTTACTCTTTCTGTTTATTAGTATGAGAGCCATGTATCAAGGAACTGGCATCTTTAGGCAACCTTCTGAAAGGCTGAATTCACCTTTCTATATTCATTTTAGATGAGTATATAATTGCTGTGCCAAATCAAACGAAAGATTTACCTACTTAAATATTCTGGATTTCAAGGTAACTAATCAGGTACTCTGGGGCCACCACCATTGTTTCTTGTGTTAAGACATAATATTGAACAATTAATTTTCTTTTTGTTTTTCCTAATCCTTTTTCAAATTGCTCAGGTTGGTTGGTTTGCTGCATCTTCCAGAAACGGATTTTAATTGAATTTTGAAATGGTTTAAGAAGTCCTGTCTTTGTTCATTTGGTATTGGCACAGTCTGGGTTCCTTTGATTAAACAATGGCATCTCTCAGGATGTATAGCCCTGTGAAATGCCGTTCGCCAGAGATTCAGCAATCAGAGATTCCACTAAGATTCAAATGATACTGATGTTGTGAAGGTCTCTGAAGATCTAGCTATTTGTTGGACAAGTGTGTTTAATACAACACTACCCCACACATATATACACAAACACTTTTTTATTTCTCTTGTTTTCATTTGGGTTTGTTATCTCTGCCATTTTTGTTCTTTTTATTTGTTTTGTTTTTAAGAATTTATAAACCACCCAGAAAGTAGGAGTTGGGGATATAAATTTAATAAGGAAATAAATGGCCAAATATTCAACTTTACTATGCAGTGAAAGATTCTAGCAGCCCAAAGAACACAACTTGCTTTCCACGACAGAGGCAATGTTGTTGTTGTTGTTGTTGTTGTTGTTGTTGTTATTATTATTATTATTATTATTATTATTATTATTATTATTATTATCTAGTTCTTTAATCATTTTGGTTGCGCTTTCATGTACATTGATCCACGATACAATATTCTTTTGTAATAACTGAAGTTTGGTGCACATTCAGGTTAAATGAAGGCATTTCTGTATCAAAAGTATTCTTTTCAGTTTGTTCCTAAGAATCTCCCTTATTGTTCTTTATGCTGACAGCAGTAAGCATACTCTATGCACAAACATGTAACAATATTTTAATTGCCACAATGGATGAATGGCTGGAAAACTGATGGATCTAACAGAGTTGGCTTATTTAACTGTTCGAATAAAAGAAAAGAATACATCCAACTTTGTTTCTACTTGGAAACTACTTCAGGATTTTGTGCTTGAGATGGAAAAAAGTTAAACTTTGGGTTTTTCTGATTAGATAAGTTTGTTATTATAGAACATATTAAGACATTGGACTGCCATTTGTCAGAAATGGTGTAGGGTCTCCTGCTTGGGCAGGGGCTTGGACTAGATGAGGGTTTGCCAAACTTTTGGACCCCAGGGACCACCAAACTCATAATTTTAAATCCCAGGGACCATTAATTAGAATTTTGACTGATGGTAGCTTGCTGACGTTGGTGGGAGAGGGAGAGAGAGAGAGATCTAATCTAACTTCTCTTTCTCCGTCCCTCACTCTCTCTCCCCCCAGCCACACACACACACACACGCACAAATACACAGTGGCAGGGGTGGGATAAAAATATCTTAACAACCAGTTCTGTGGGTGTGGCCTAATTTGTGGGTGTGGCTTGGTGGTCATGTGACTGACTGGGCATGGCTTGTATGTAAATATTATTATTATTTATATTGAATTTTTTTATTAAAAAAGAGCAATTTTTACTCAAAAAGCAGGCAAAGCAGGCAGGCAGATGGAGTTACTCACAGAATCACAGATTCATTCAGAGATCTATCTATCTGCCATTGGCTAGCTCAGCCTGTCACATAAAATTTGCTAGCAAGCAAACTCACAAAATTAACTCACAACACACTATATATGTAAATATTGAACTTTTTCATTTAAAAAAGAGCAACTTTTACCCAAAATCAGGCAAAACAGGCAGGTAGATTGAGTTGCTCACAGAATTACAGATTTGCTTAGAGAACTGTGTTTCTGCCATCGGTTAGCTGAGTCTGCACTGCTTCAGTCCTAAGGAAGGTTCAGCTCTACTTAAAAGACACAGAGGCCTTGACACAGAGCCGAAGATCTAAAGATTAGCTAGAAAGCAAGAAATCCAAGGATTTCTTGATTTCTATTTTAGCTAACCTAAATTTCCCGGCACAGCAGAACAGCTGATGGTCAGAAAAAGGAAAAATAGCAATTTAGCAGGCAAGTTTGCCAGGTAAGGAATAAGTGGGTGGGGAGGGTTCCCGCGGCCCATGTGGGCAGCGCACCCTTGTGTTCCTGTGCAGCCTGGATTAATTCCTTTGGGGGATGCTCTGGGGGTGACATTTTTCTGTGGACCACCAAAATTTTCTAATGGACCACCAGTGGGCCATGACCCACCAGTTGGCGACTGCTGGACTAGATGACCTACAAGGTCCCTTCCAACTCTGATTATCTGTTACATCTTAAGTCTTGTATTTCATACCTTTAAATGAAATATTCCTCTAAAAAGAGGTGTCATGGGTCTCAATCCTTTTTGGAAAGCAAGAGTTGTCCGTGAATTTATATACATACATACACACACACACACACACACACACACACACACACACTTTGTCCGAAAGTAAGGGGTGAATCTTGTTTCTTAGTCTGAGGGGACAAATCCAAACAACTTGCTGTCTGGAGAGCTGAAACACAGACCACCCTCAAGACAGACACACATACCAACAAA